>JAQGBY010003012.1:0-20685 GCA_034698785.1 Mycogona germanica
TGCGAACACACATGAAAAATATAGATTGAACTTACCACCGACTTTCTTCACTACCCGATATAAAATTAACAAAAAGTTGTAGTTAGTAAGTTATTGTTGACACAATGGGAGGATCACCCATAAAATTCGCGCCAGGTGTAGATTATAATATGTATATAAACATTGTTTAATGCAATTTGTTGAAAAAAAATACTATTTGGTCAGCAGTTAATGATTTGACGGCAGCAAACACACTCGTCGAGTGTTTGAATGAGTGTATGTTTACATTTTGTAAATTATTCGTTTCAAATGCCTAGCTTTGACAGCAGCAAACACACATCAAATGCTAATTTTGCTGTTGAGTTGTCGCCATGAATGATATGTAAAATATTATTTTTTGGCATGCTCTGTATTTGTTCGACTTGGTCTCTTCAGACCCGTTCTGCATACTTTTCGATCACGCCTCGCTCCATCTGCATGAGCTTCATTCATCATAGATGAGCATTGGGGAGCCAAGGTCGTGTGAAAATGGCGACCTTTATCTGCTATCTAACTGCCATTTCGCTCGCTCAATTCATTTAACAATAATTCAGGATCACGTCGGTGACGCGCTTCTTTCGGGATGCTGCACTGCTTTTTTCTTTCCGAGCCATTTAACGAGAAAAGTGATATGACAGATGGAAAGAAGGCGAGGTTTATTTTTGCTCTCATAAAAGTGTGTCGCGTTCGTTCCACCCCCACCTTCCACCCTCCCCATCCCCATCCCATCCCCCCCTCAACCATAGGTTCTTTTGCATAGACGTAGGCGAATGTGCCGGGGATAACGAGACGTGATCTTTAACTCGAAAGACGAAAGAGGAGAAAGGCGAAATAGGCTCTCTTCTATCTTGCACGGAAGACACGCCTGACTGAAGCCTCGAATGGTGTTCGCGTCAATACAGAAGCAACCCACCTTTGTTCCGGTCGGGAGAAAAAAAATATGTCACGCATAGCGCTTTACTTTCGCTCTTACTTTCCCAAAGACCGCCGTGGGCAAAAAGACAAAACGAATAAATTCCGGAAACACTAAAACTATCTCGGAAACAGTCGTATTGCCGTCATCACATCCTGACTTTGTCTCTTTTTCTCATTTAGAAAAACTTAAACATAGATTTTGTCACGCTGTATCTCAACAAACTCTGGCCTACTCGAATGTCACCAGAGGGCGCCACACTTTATCGTAAAGATAACAAATATACATACCATCATCCTAAAAGTACAAGATTTGAACAGACAGAGAACATTAGAGTTTAGATGAAAAAAGAGAGAGTTTTAAATCCGAACTAATCGTTTGAAGTTTTACGGTTTGCAGAGGTCAGATGCACAAAATATTAAAATTCAAGATCTTCGATCCCTATCCTTTTATGCGTAATGATTTTGCCAATCAACGATTCAATACCTATTTAACCAAAACACAACCTTAATTGATGACGACACAGCTTGCATATAAGGTAATATTATAAAGAGGTCGCGTAAAGAATGTTGAGGATTGGTGCATCTTACAAGTATTTTCTTTCCTTTCGTACTCGAAGTATTGTTGCTACTGAACTCATTCAATATTCTTGGTTGCACCCATCGTACCAAATACACAGACATAGGCATAGTTTTTTCTTCTTTCAATGAAAGCATTGCGCCCACAACTAGGCCACACCAACGAGCTATATTTAGATGTAGATTGCAAATGTAACCAATCGATAGCATCGAAGTGAGTTGCGTAACAAAAGGGTATACGTACTATAATATTTGGGTCCTCCCTGGGCATTATATCAGTTATTATATCTGCACTATAAATGAAATCGTCTTAATTTGGGGTGTATTTTACAGTGAAGGTTTTTGCCATCATTCATATGACGTTTCTAGCGAATTAATATAAACTTTTGAAGAACCTTGCTTAGATGGGTCTCAATTTAAAGATGCAATATAATATTAGATGAAGACGCCATCCAAGAATGTTGACACACCTTCTGCAATAGCAATTTTAAAAAGAAAATATTAACGAGTCAGAGAAATCTATAAATGGGCTACAGCGCTCTAATGTTATATTAGAAAGCCTTTATTGTCCCTACACATTGTTTAGTCGTCATATAATGCTGTGCAATTTGCATTTTACTCATTTTCAACTCGTTGGCCGACAGTAGTGCCGATGGATCGATAAAACGGCGGAACGCCCGATCGAGCCATGCTGGTAATGAAATTGCTTCGCAATTAGTCGCCACCAATATTGGCAAAAGATGGAGGGGAAGGACCACTGCCTTGTCTGTGAGTCATGCGGCCAATGTGCGGGCGGTAATGGCTATATATCCCAAACCAAAAAATGTAATTTCAGGATCGTCGCCACAATATGCGACTCTCTCTTTGGGGGTATTGGTGTGGATCCAATATGATGCACGCGTTCCCCTCACCCACTCTCACGTACTGTATAGCCAAGGACTAGTGTGTAACTGCTGTTTCATGCGAGACAGCCAGCCCAGACATTAACAGATATTGTCATTGCTCAAAGCAACATCATGAGACCAGGGAGTTCCAGAAAAAATAAATAGCTAACATGACGTCGTTATTGAGTACATAACGTCGTTATTGAGTACATGTTAAATTATTTCTTGATAAATGATGGTTTTGTGATGGAATTTTGAATCTTCGAGTTTAGTTTGTTTGAAATTACATAATCAAGCTGTACATGCACAATAATTGCAGGATAGATTGAATTTAAGCTTAAAAATTAAATATATTGGGTTCTAAATTTATACAGAGATATTATGTATATTTGTGTGAAATATGAGTATTTGAATAAAATATTACAAACTAATTTCACTGATAAATGAAATAAGTAGAATAATGTCCGATAGGAAGACACTTTAATCCGTCAGGTACAGAGGAAACGTTGTAACACTGCGGCTGTAGATTCGTCACGTGCTATATAACGTCATGTTGTGACGCCTCAACATGAGATTTTTAAATTTATAATTAAGATTCCAAAACGACTGACAATTGAAATATCAAATCAAATCATAATCGCTTTTGAAAACGGTTTTTTGATTAATTTTGTTTTTAAGTAATGCTAATTTTTTTAATATTTAAAATATTATTCTGGCAAATAGAAATGTGTGTAGTTGGAATTGTAATCTGGTGTCCTTTGTTTTCACGTGATATAGACAGCGTCATTCGTTTGATGTGGAGACGCCATATTTTATTTGTCAGGTGAATGATTGATTTGTAAGAAACTTTAAACGGTTAATTTACTATGAAATACTGAAAATTGAGATCTGAAATTTCATCACTAGACACCTAATGTGAGGGTCTGTCTGCAGGTAAAATTTTATTTAAGTCCGTTAAGCCGTTCGTGTTCCGAACGGACACTTTTGTTTTCTTGTTTTATAACATAAGATTATAAGCAATGCAATTTTTCCGTTATGGCTAAAGTGATTTATCACGGAAATTTGCACACACGTTGACTAAGTGTAGTTGATGACGAATGAACAATAAATATATAAGCAAAGTTGCTCGCCCGATGACGACGCAATTAAAAAATTAACGCCAATAATAATTACTTTGTGTGTCACATGGTGACCACCTGGGACATTTACCATTCAAACGAAATTGCTTTACGTTGAAAGTTAAACGATTTCTTTGTCGAATCGCAATTACTGCAATACTCTCGTGTACCTTTGGTGGGCCGAACAAAACCGGTAGGGATTTCTCTTGATCATTTATTGCCATCTCCTAACGCGCAAACGGTTCTTTTGCTCCCGTTCAAGCTACCATATGTCTATGAGCTAGTGTAAATATCGACATCGTTGCAAAGGCTGTTATATTTATTTGCGATCAATAATTATTAACCGACAGACTCCCACACCTGAACCAGCTACCCAAACTGGATAATTTCCCCGAAATAAACATTGTGGGCGAACAAAACGCTGCCCTTCTCACAAATTCATCTCAAAAGTGACATATTTTGCCATCGGTGGACGTTAACTGCAGCGAAGGTCCGGCAACTTCGCATCGATTAATAAGCGACTGGGTCTTAAGAGATTCATATCGTCATGTCGTCGCATTCAATTGATTGCCACTGGAACTGTCTGGAACTTGAGCCGACTGGTTCCCAGGAACTGCGTGCAAATAGTCTTATAAACTTACGCTGGTCGGGATGTAAAGTGGGCACTTTCGCTGACGATAAGCAATTCGATGACCAATAAAGTTATATTGTTCAGTGTATGAAATTTTGTTTTAGAATATAATATGTCGTATGTTTTTTTTGCAAATAAATAAAAAAGATAATCATAAGAATTTGACGTTTTTTGTAGCTCTTATAAATGTGAAATTGGGCACAGTACTCGTACAGTTCAGGCGTTTCAGTTGGTGCGGTGTAAAACTGCTCATGGGCTATTAGAAGTCAATACACATATGGGAATGCGGTTAGAGCATAGTACCGCAGTAGCAGCCAGAGGAGGTCTGAGTGAGTTATGTCGCCATCCCCAATCTAATTACAACCGCTATTTTTATCCATTCTCATCCCCACCCCCATCTCCCCAGGGCCGTTACCAGACATTAGGGGGCTCCGGAGATCCACAGTCCCGTGGATCCCATTGCACTAAGCGAAGTTACTTAAAGCCTAAGGATCAAGATTTTGGACACACAGAAATTATTGATGGACACAATCATAGCCCTGTGGATTAGCATTGACTTAAAATGAAAAGTAGCGTACTACTGTACAAGTAAAACACTTTTTTCCCCAAAGTTCATTCTTCTAATCATTCGGTTATTCAGGCCCTGGTGTGGTAATACCACCCTGAAGGTGGCCCACCCGAATTCACCACTCTTCCCGCCGCGACCACTGCCGTTGTGGTGCGTTCGCCTAACGAGATTTCTCGCCCCTATCCGCCTCTCATTTCCCTCCTTTACAAACCACTGTCCACCCCCCTTCCCCCGCCATATCGACCGCGTGTGCTGCGCTGGGCTATTATGTACACGCTGTACACTGGTGGATGTTAAGAGCGAGAGCCACGATGTTTCTTTGATGTAGTGTGGCACGCAGTTCTTAAGGCAATTAATTTGCTTGCACGTACGTCCGAAGTCCAACTGTGGCTTCTGCGCGCAGCCCGGCAACCCCCAACTATACCCTGATGTGTCCGCACGGACAACATAAGTTTTTACACTAAGAAGAGAAAAATAAGCAAACTGGTCAGAGATTAATTTCGAGTAAAACATATATTAGAAACGAATAGATCAGTCATGTTTTACCATGATGGTGGATTCATCAAAAGGTAGCGCTCAACATTGAGTAATCCAATGAAACGTCAGCTTCATTTAATTCAGATCGATGCAATCAGTGATGGTCACTAGGGTCATCATTTTACAAACTGGTGAAATTTCTAGTTTCAATTAAAATTTGCTTTATCTTTTAACATTTAAAAATTGTAACAAGTGAAAGAGCGTTCGGCCAAGAGACAAATGCGAGATTCGTGTATAAAAAAATGTTTTACATGATGTTAGCGGTTTATTTTGTTGTTTGAAGGTTTGTTTTGTCAAAAGCTCCACTTTATTGATGCAAAGTGGACTAGTGCAAGAGCGGTATTGGATATCGGCGTGCGGTTGGTGGACATAGGTGTCCGGGATGATGTCGTTGGCGCATCATCCAAAATGGGGAATTTGCTCGAGGCAGATGATCATCGTCACTTACGTGGGCTGTTGTATATGTGGTCGGTCGATTGGTGTTTAATACACTGGTGCAGCCTGGAACTCAGCACAGTTGACGTTGGGCGTCAAGTCACGGAGATTATAATAGAGACTTTGTGAAGCCGCAAACGATTTAAAAGTGTGGCAGCCAGAATCCATTGTTTAAGCTTAAGTGAAAGAGCACGGGATAGTCGTGTAAAAACGTCGACGAGCTGGAGAGCCTCCATAAATAATAATAAACTGAATTTTGTAAAACATAATTAAAAAAATTATCTTCGTCTAAACGTACGACTCGTCGTTGTCCAGTCGGAACTGCGATTGACTGTGGCTCGGCGGTCCTGGGTTCAATTCCCGGCGTTGGCTCTCAAAAATTGCCGATCCCGAGGTACTGGACGTGCCCCTGGCATAGTGCCTAAGTAACATGAGGGGTTCAGAAAAACGCCTGTAGTGCGGTTGGCTACACTTGATTGGGAAAAAATAATAAGAAAATCCCAAGAAGATTTAGAAAAAGTTTAAGATTTTGCTATCTCACCTACAGTCTTAAAATAACGTTTTTTAGAGTTGCCAAGTTTTCTCGCATTAGTTGTATTGGAGACGGTTCTGCTACTACGCATTATCAAAAGATGACGTAAAAAAGGAAAATCAAAATAAGGGGAGGGGGGTTGGAAGGCATGAGGAGGAAGAGGTCCATTTCGAAAATATAGGTGGGCGCTGGTGGCGCTGGTTTTGCAATTCTGCATTAGAATAGATTTTTTAAAATATCGCATTGGCTTGTGGATTGTCCAGCATGCAATCCTGAAAAGTTAAAACATGATATCCTTGCTGCATTTATTTAAAAGCCAACAGTGCAAAACACACAGTGAACAAAAAGGACAGATTGACAATGAGTTGAAACCCTCGATAAGTCATGTGATGAATATGACAGGAAATTGATATAATATGGATAAAATATTAGTACGAATTTGATGCCTTTTCAAATCGAGCGATGAGAAAACGAGAGATTAAAATGCTTTTCTTACGAAAATAAAATTATTACACAATGTTCAACGGTACCAAGAAAAATTAAATTATGTATTATTATTTCTGAAAAATGAAATCTGACAGTTTAGATTTTATTAATAATTCTTCGTTTTCGTCTTCGTTTCGTGAAACCATTTCACACAGCCAGAGTTACCGGTATGTCTTATTTACATATAATTTTACTAAGTAGGGACGGTGTCTGGCGAGTAACTGAGACACGAGATCCTAAATCGCAACGTCTCGATCAGACCACAGTTCGTCATCTTCTCAAGAGCGATCGACAGAACGCCCGCACCAAAAGTGAAACCAATAAGTCACTTGCTTTTCGCGACATTCACTATTCATGTCTGGTTTCGTTGCTGAAGGCAATAACTCGACAGAAGAGGACCGAGTATGGCGCCAACTCGCTGCTGTTTTACCACACGCAAAAAAAGACGATATTGATGGAAGACAATATGGTTAGAGATAGAGTCGATTTTGTTTTATTGTTGGCGGGACCACACCCCCTTATTGCGATCACGTTTGCATGAACCATGCCGAGTGTGGAGTTATTGCATTAACCACGCTTTTTCGTAGATCGATCAATTCCAAAGAGGAACGTTCAGAAAATATTTAGACAAATATCTGAATCTCGTTGAAATATTGTAAATAAAAAGATTCGAACAATTTGTATAAATTAATGACTCTCAAAGAACTAGTAAATTAGAGGGAAAGAAAAATAAAAATGTACTCAGATTTGCACCTTTGCCTTATCTTGACTGATTAATGCGATTGTGTTGGCCTTGCTGAGCGTTTAACGTATCATCGTCATCGATCTCAGCCATCGTATCGTGGTTCTCGTTAAAACTTAGAGTACAGGAGCATCTACATGCAGGAGTACATGAGTTTCGCCAGTTATAGTATTCACTGAGGCGTGCCACGTAGACGTAAGTCCTTTAGTTACTCCTTAGATAGCGTTACTTGTCCGACACTAGAGACACCATAAGATACCATAAATGTGGTGGGTATTCCATGACACAACGACTCGAAGCGAGCGAAAACGACGCCATTTATTTTATACACGCCCCGCGTATGACTAGCTGCTGTCAAACTATCAAATATGTGGTCGTCAGAGTCCAGGTCAAGGCAGAGAGTTTAGAGCGGATTAGTCATCTTCGTTAACATTAAATTCAGCCAGTAAAAATTGTGGTGTGACCTCGCGCTTTGACGTCATATTTTCTTGAGGCGCCCACCAGCAAAAACGTTTGTTTCATCAGTTGCTCACTAGAAGCTCTGTGATCATGCAGGAAAACCTTTAATGGCGCCTCCTGTGACGACATCCGGACCCGGATGCGCTCATTTGATGCTGACTGATTATCGACATGGTTAAGCATGGCTCGTTTTAGACTTACTCCGACAGGGAACATGACCATGAACCTCTTGTGAAGTTTATCCGTGACGACATCCTGATGACCGGAAATGAACTGTAAGTATCCTATTAGTGACAATATTTTGGGCCCGGGTAGTTCAAATTAGTCTTTTGTCGCCGAATTAGAACGGTTCCACGTTCTTGACGTTACACGAACTGTCGACTTGAGACTCCTTCGACTTAAAAATATAGATTTTCAAAATATTTATTTCCATTTAAAAAATGACTAATGACTATTCATGATTGAATAAAAAGTTTTCGAACCTTTCTGATTAATAATAACCTTAATAATTGGGACTGGTGATCGGAGATTATACATGGGTCGAATGAACCAGGCAGTAACGCCACCTGGTTGTATTTGTAAAAATGTGGCTGATATGTAATTTCAGAAATGTGTACAATGTGCATGTGGATAATATTGATTTGTTTGTCTGTGTGTACTCTGTACGCTCCATATCGATCGGCAATCACTCAAAAGTTTTGAAATTTAGACTTTGTGCGAGTTTGTTGGAGCAGGTTGCCAATAATCGATAACGCTGTTTCTGGTTCGTGTAATTAACTGATTGGTCCCGTAATTGGCGCGTATTGTGTCGACGTCGGCCAAAATCGATTCAAATGTCCATTACATTTTTAAATGATGGAAAATGAAAAAATGTGACTTCATTTAAATATAGTTTAAATATATTTTATGCCCTCAGAACCTAATTTCTCAAATTTTCCATCATGTAATTGTCAGACAGTGTCAGTAACAAAGTACAGTCAGTAAGCGATGTTGATTCATTGTTAACACACCTGAGGGTAGCAAAATCTGATTATCTATCCAAAGCGAAAGCATGAATGACCGAAATACTTGTAGTCGCGCGATCGTTAAAATAAATAAATTATTGTCAATATCAAATGTGACTGAAACGTTTTCCCATATGAGAGTTACAGTAAATTGCTTCCCATTTTACTGTCATTTAGAGCGGCAATTAAATTATCTATCATGGCCGATTTGGTTCCATGGAAATGTCAATTTTGTTTGGGTCAAGCAAATGCTGTGCGTGTTTGTTGCAAATCTCCAGCGTGTTGCTATAAAATAGTTTGTCTCGTGTGCGTGTCGAGCCCAAACAAAACGACATTTCCAAGTAGCTTAAACATGGGGGAAATTATCGATATTGTATAGGGGTTTTAGAAGGCCACACCAAAATTAAAAATGATAACTTATTATATTGGTTGGGTTAATCACAAGTACGTAAATAAATAGAATAAATTTGATTATAAAGTCTAATCATAAATATGATTATGTATGACACATGTTCTACAGTGATTAAGAAGTTAATAAAACTAAAATATGGTAATTATAAAAAATGATTGATGGATTAAAATTTAGAGTCGACAACATGATCGTTAATAAACTACGTTTACTTCTGATCTCAAAAGACGTTTTTTGTTCTTTCTTTCAGTATGTAGTGCATAAACAAATCAAACAATCAAACAAAACGAAACAAAAGATGTACACTATGATGTTTCATATGTCAAAAAAAATGTTTGTCTTTGTGTTTCGCAAATCTGTAATTTCTTTATTTCCTGAATATCCGAAGTAAACCTTTTTATTGACGATCTTGCTGCCGACTCTCTCTTGAGATATTTGTTTTAAGGAGCGTGTTCGCCCTTTAACCCCCCCAGGAGGTGGCCTGGTAATTTTGCCCAGCCCAGGCTTAGTATATAAGCTACCGAGGTAGGAATCCTGGTCCTAGGTACCTGGCATCGTACAGGCACGGGTCCCACGAACTTACTTCCATTCTGAAGGAAGGCGTGCGTAGGAAAGCGGGCGTGCGAAAAATTCCAGAGGTCTCGGTCGGGAATCGAACCCGCGATCACAGGAATAACAGTTCGAAACGCTAACTATTACGCGACTCTCTTGTCTTACGCATAAATCATTTCACATACTTGTTATCACTACCATCGGCTGTTTTGGATTTAAAATATTGTAAATAACATTCTTAATAATATAACTAATTCGGAACCAATTTGAAAGATGTATATTAAATAAACATGCAACAAATAATCAATTAAATGAATATTCTCGTAATTACAAAATGTGCACAATAAAAATATTACTGGATTTCATCAACATCATATTTTCATTGCTGCCGTCTGGTTGTTGATATCCGTGGCCAATGACAGTGGTCACTTTGATTGCAAAGTTGACGTTTGCTGGAAGCCGTGGCCTCGTTCGCTCTCGCCGAAGCGTGCGTTCGTCGTGACGCAGCCGAGCAATTTAGCGGTCCACGCGCGGGAGGCAGGGACCAGCTGATTTATGTGTGTGCGTCTGGGATAACGTTTTATGTCCTTAATTTAGGTATTTCATTAGACGAGATTAAACCGAGCCCGCATGTAAATGCAGCCTGCCAACACCAGACACAATTATACAGAGAGAGTCAGGCGCAGAGAAAACCCCCGACCATTTTCCAGTAAATTTGTGCGCGTGTAATTAAATCGTTGCTTGGACGCTCACTGATAGAGACGAATCTAAACTGTGTGTGTGCACACGAGAGGGCGCCACCACCAAGTGCAGCGATCCCAGCGGATTGATGTCAAAATCGAATATGAACTTATCGTTCTGCAGGTCAAATGGGCACGACACTAAAAATTTGCGTTGAATTACTTATCCGCTCCTGTAGCAATATTTTATTTGAATTATATTGTATCGTCGATTTTTGATGCAGATGTGATTGACAGTTTTTGGAGCCCTCAGGTGGTGGCGTTCATGAGAATCAGGTTTGTCCGTGTATCGTTTCCGTGGACCGATCAATGATCCGACAAAACACCACGAGCGACGACAATTGAAACCTGTCGAAATGCGGTAATTGTTCAACGTTTTTATTTTCAGCCCCTGAAAAGCGGACAAACAAACCTACATCAACTTTGGTTAACAGGTTTGACGTGTTGATCGAATCAGTCAGTTTGGTGATAAAAATTAGCATTCGACTACTTTCGATTTAGCCGCTGTAGGTGCTCTGTCGCTTTAGGTATCGCATCAAGTCACTATGCAAATGCCACTCGAAAATTACCATTTATTAAAAATGCTCTCGTATTAAAAACGAGTAATTATGCTGTCGAAGTCGATAGAAGCCCGTTCGACGATCGAGGCCAAATACGGCGATGCCGTTGTGCGTAGGAAAAAAATATGAATTTACTCATGCATTTGATATATGTATTTTTTTTCTTCAAAACTGAGCACAGGCTAAGATCGAAAGATCAAATGCTTTCGGAGAAGAGGGAATTTGCGGGATTGAAGTCCTCGGGAGACGGAAAAATGTGCAGGAGGGCATCATCATCACGGATCGATAAAAATGCTCTCTCTCTCTTCTTGCGCGTGGCCATATGTAACGACGTATTCAATCCCCCCCTACCAAGTTGTACGAGATTCGGCCACTAGATGTCGCTAGACTACTCGAAACTCGGTCGATAGGGTTTTGGCGGCACGCTCGTAGTGGAAGTAGTAGTCACAGACTGCAGTCAGAACCAGCACTGAGAAAGAGAAAGAGGATTTTTCAACTCGGTTTGTTTGTAGATACCCCCGCGTCTTATTGGTTAAGAGATCCGTGTCTGCTTCTTCAATACGCAAACGCCGAAACAGCTGATTGTCTCATCGTCCCGTGTGCCGAACAGCGACTTCCGGTCCTCCTAAACTGGGCACTCCGGATTCTAAGTGCGGAATTCTATCGTCCAGCGGATTACGTTCCACGACCCCACCACTGAATTATTGCGAAAAAAATATACGATCGCAACAACTTATTGTTTTTACGGTCTGGAAGGAATAATTTAAATATTATTCCTGTGTAGTGCTTGAACCGACGGATTCATAAAAATAATCTATTTTAGTGTGTGCATTCAGGATTTCTGTCGTCGTGTTACATGTGTGTGATCGGTTAAGAAGAATTTGGAGAAGTTAGCGCCAAAAATAACAAAGGTGTGTTTATATTCGGTTGTGGCTATTTGGGTATTCAAATTTACGGAGTATTCGGCAGTGTGTGTGTCTGGAAATAGGTCGTGTGTCTGTAGGCGGTTGTAAGGGGTTAAACTACGACCAACCGCAATTTTAAGATACCGGTAACTTCGAAACAAATTTCGTTTCCTTCTTCTCGCCGTGTGGTTTGCCTCTCTGGTTAGTGAGTGATCCATCGATCCGCAACAACAGCGACGATTTTGTTCTATCGGATGCCGCTAACTGTGTCGGAATTTGTACCGTCGGCGCCGCCGCCAACTTCGCCGGGGATGCGCATCGATTTGTGCCGGCCCCTCCTCGCTCGTCCCGCCGCACGGAATCCGGGAATAGGCGCGCTCTCGTTCAACGTCATGTGGATCTACGGGTTGACCGTCTTCTTTCTACTGCAAGGTAGGTCTATCCCCCCCCATACAACCCCCAACATTTTGCTTTGTGGAGAGACACTACCGGAACAGGAGAGAGAGAGAAAAAAAAAGACAAGTTGAGGAAAACGCCTCTTTTTCGACGTGGTCGATGTCAGACAGACGTAAGACAAATGTGAAAAGTGCAGAAGCACGGCACAGTCAGATATAGATCTACTCGTGTTTAGCAAATGATCTCCGTCAGAGAGCTTGATAAGAAAGCCAGGAGAGCTGACAGTTCCAGGGCTGAACACGAATTATGACAGAGTGTAGGTGTGGCCAAGTCGAGTATTTCTAGTATTTTCACAAGTATTAATTCGTGTATGCGTAGGGCGTTGCATGTCGCCACGTCGATTTCAAACACTCTCCACTGTTCGTCGACGTTTGGTGGGAAAATGTTGATTTATTTAATCTTAAGAAGCTATTCAGGCTGTATTGTGGTTGTCGCCAGAATCATTTATCAGATGTATCGGGTATTGGTTATTGGTAATACGATTAGATATTTTATCGTATGCTTGTCACACCAATGGCGACGCTGTTTAATTTAGAGAAAGCTCATTTGTATGATCGCTATGAAATTAACTGCGGTGCTCACATCGCGGTCTCCTAGATTTTGTCAATTAAGTGATATTTTTTGTGTCTGTTGCGTGATATTTTTTTTAATAGTTATTGTTGGAGGTAACGCCTCGTCGGAGGCGCGAAGCGATGGGTGTGTCCCGAGTGCAAAGGTCGCAGGCTGAACCCCATTTATTATTCGTAGAATACGTTTTAATTATGCGGATGTGGTTATTGAATAATCGCCTCTACAAATCTGGTGCTAGTTTTGCTAACGATTGATTTCTATCGGACAATGCAAAGATAAAACGAACAGTGAATTTTTATTTCTTGGTAAGAAATTTAAATTTAATATAAGTTATTTGCTTTCGACAATTTTCGCTAGGTTTAGGCGACTCGTTTCCACGACTACGCAATTCAAGTGGCGACAGTAGACCCTCTGTAGCTTTACCCATATTGACTGTAGCCACTTGGAGACATGCAGTATATATAAATGTCTTCATAAGACACTATCTTCATCGTTTGTTAGCCCGAGCGTACGCCGAGCTCTCTATTCGTAATACACAATCGACATGATTATTGATTTGAAAATGCACCGTAAAAACGATGTCGTACAATTTCAACTGAATAATTCAGTTGTTCACCTCAGTGTCAATGCGATTCTCACAACCACTATCCGACTTTCGCCTGGGAAGAAGGTATACAAGAATGCACATGTTTTAAAAACCTTTTCGGTTGAACCTCTGGATGAGCATCTAGATTCATTCACTTGTATTAGAAAGTAAATGCAATATTGTCAAAAAAACTAACCATTGCAACAGTAGTTCTCAGAAAAACGATCTACTATGATCTCAACGAACTAACTTATTTTTTGGAACGCCACCAGAGATCGCCACGCAAGAATTTAACAGTGTAAACACAATTTCATGTGTTTTTGTATTTTTAAATTCAAATTATTCTTCAGATTGGATTTGCTTTTTGGCGGGTTGTATAGAGTTAGAGAGAGAGACTCCGAATATATTTGGCGTTGGCAACATTTGCTGGATCTTATGATTCTTTCCATAGTCTGAAAACCTATTATTTTTTTTTACGCATGATCCGTTCTTGGCATTGTTATTCTCTGTTGGCAACAGCCATCCAATCGGAATGCCTTCTTGCTCCGACTCAATACCTGGAGAAAAGAAATCCAATCAAACGTGATTCACCGTCGACGGCATTGCATCATTCAACGACGAGTCTATGGAAAGAAGAACATCGTGCATGTACTCTGTACCTGTACCTATTTTAAAATTTATTTTCGTTTCCGTATTTTCTTGTACTTTGATACGAAATGTAAAATACAGTGCGCCACTTAAATTAAAGAAGATACGAATGAATTTGTAATGATACATTTTTATTTTTATGGCTAATCCATTTTACTGATGGAGATTCTAGAGAAAGACATTGCTTACCTTTAAAAATTTAAATTTATTATTCATATTTAAAGGAATTTAGTCGACTTGCAATGACGTGGACATGACAAGCCTTGCAAACACGACAGATTTATTGTAATTTTATTTATTACTATAATTGCACTTGTATATTTTAATTCGATTGTAGTGAATATTATCTTGTGATACATAGGAGATTACCGGTGATACAATTCTACATTTTTACTAGTTATTTGGATCTAGTAAACAAGAGTCCGAGCGGGTAATTCAAAATGCATTGCTTACTCTGGTGGTAAATAAAATAATTAAAGGCGATGCTGGACTCATCCAAAGGAACTGGCGACGAATGTGAGACAATTAAATCGTGAACAGCAAAATTTAATGGATCAGCGTTTCAATAAACACAAAATCACAAAAACTTGAACACGATTTAATTGTCTCACGTTCGTCGCCAGTTCTTTTGGATGAGTCCAGCGTCGCCCTTAATTATTTTATTTAGTCAATACCCCCTGGCGTCCCTAACAATACAAATATATTAATTATCAAACTGTTTTGAAATTATGTACTTGGGGCCCTAATTCATACAGTTGAGAATTTTCAGAAGGTGGCACTGCATTATGATAACGTAAAAAAATCGTTTGCTGCAGAAACAATATGTGAAAAATCAAAGTGTTCAAAATGGTGTTCCACAAAGAAGACAGTTGCGTTATATTTTTAATTTTTTGCGCCAGACCAAAAATTACGGCAGTAAAAGATTGTTAAAAGAATTCGCCGGAAAAACAACTGGACACTTGGTGGATTGCAAGTTCCTTTAAAGATAAGAAGATTTCCAAAGAAATAAAATGTCCGCGACCAACACGAGATAAACACAGCAACACAGCAGTTTATCTCGTGTTGGTCGCGGATATTTTATTTCTTTGGAAATCTTCTTAAATATAACTCAACAGCTCCTAAAAAACAATCTAACGAAATCCTTTAAAGATGTTCGACAATTTTGGTTTTGTGGGGAGTGGAATGGGGAGGCGTCGTCAAGGGAGTGGCCGATCGCACTTCTGGAACGAACGAAAAGTGGCGCTCGCGAAATCGAGCCTGTGCGAAAGCGAAAGAGGAAAAAATTCAAACAAAAAAAAGTAGCTAAAATGTTTATATATATATTTTTTTTTTTCCAATCAACTATAGTCAACCGCACTACAGGCCTTACGTCCCCCTCATGGTGCTTAGGCACTGTGCGAGGGGGAACGACCAATACCCCGGGATCGACATTTTTTTTAGAGCCCGCGCCGGGAATCGAACACGGGACCGCCGAAACCAGTCAGTCGCTAAACCAACTGGGCTACGATATATATATTGTTAAAAACATTTCATGCGATTTGATAAATTGTTTCAAAAGATACAAATATATCCCCCACTCTTCTCAGCAGCACTGTATTGGAGGAGTCCCGGTTTCGAAATTTGTCCGACAGGATCGCTTCTCGTTCTAGGTTCTCTGGGCAGATGAAGACCCATTTTATAGGGTGGGGCTCATTATGAGTGCGCCAGCCGTGAAGTGGCTGGCCATTACGCAAGAATTCTACCTATATAGTCCAATCTCTCTAATGTACAAAAGAGAAATCACGAGCGAGCAACGACTATAAGCTGGTCGTTTTTTGTTGTTCTCTTTTGTTGTGCGTTATTTACACGTTCGGACTGGATATTACCTTGTTTTCATTAGCAATTTATAGTTTCTGTCGAGCATCGTGGCTTCATTACTCAACTCGTCCTAGAGAGTGAGTACGCATCGTCGTGAGGGTGATCGGAGAGATTGAATAGACCCTTTATGGCAATGCAAACAACTCTGTTCGTCGGATTCAACGAAAACGAATGGCTTACGTTTAAACCACTTCCACTGTGATTCCGGATGTGCCATAGAATCATTTTCGACCATTCTGAGACTTAATTAGAGGCATCTTAAGATGAGAAACGTTGTTGATGGAATGTAGTCTGGAAGGAGCTTAGATCATATTTACTCCCACGTGCAAATTTGTAGTGCTGATGGAACGGGAAGATTTCAATTAAAGGGTTGTTATTGGAGACTGGAGAGTATAAAGTCATCCTCAATGGTTGTTGGGGTTGAAGGGGTTGGCGACCTATTCGTTTATCATCGCGGAGGATTCCTCAATTTACGCTCCATTTTAACGATGACATAAAGTTTCGCGCCAATTCGTTTTCGAGCCTTGTAACCATTTAGTGTCGTCGCAACAATGCCATTGCGATGGGGGAAATAGTAAGGCTGCAATGGAATTGGGCTTGCGACAGTTCGTAAGGTGCGACTAACGTTTACGTTTCCGAGCAAATCGGCAATGAAATGGAGGTACCATTATTAGCTTTATGTAACTATACCTTGTAGTAATTTCAAAATAAATAATGGTTGGTTGGCCTGGCTGTCAAGGTTGTCAGTTCATTATTGTGTTATTAAAATCAGCATCGATTAGATTCAAAAAGTCTGGAGATTGAGAGACACAATCTAGAGTCGGCGACAAGTCTCTTTATAAAAACTTAATTTTATAGAAACTTCACTTATTACACGTTTACAATAATGATTCGTACTCCATGTATAAAATTATGATTACAATATTTAATGTGATGGACGTTATACAATATGTCTTGCCGCCGACTCTAGATTGTGTCCTTCAATCTCCAGAGTTTTTGAATTTATAACTCCATCGGCGTCTTCCCACATTATTGGATTACCGATTGGATTGTGGAGATTCCGAATTCAAAATTGAATGTATCTAACACGTCCACTAGCATATTAATAAGAAATCATATTTTCAGTACTTTCAAAATCAAATTCAAAGCTTTTCTGAAAAGATTGAATAACTTGAGACGTCATTTTAAGTTATTAACCTTCGCCTTTACTGAACGTATACCACCAGGAATCTTCCTACCACGTCTAAACCGAAAATCCATGAATATTTTACGACAAACCGCAGCGTCAACGAATAAATGTTAAGATTTGTTATGCCGGAAACTGTAGTCAGTCCGTAGACGTATCCTATACGTGCAATCGCAAACCAGCCACCTGTCTCCTACACCACTCGGCGCGTCTTTCTCAGTTTAAAAACCACTTCCGGGTTTACCCACTTCGTCCGCGACGCGGAACCTCACATCGAGCCTATGCAGACATGACACACACAAGACACTCAACTAACCATTCGCCATCCGCGCACCTATAAACCCCAGTTCACATCGCGATCGTGCCAGAACACTCGAATGCTTCATGCAAATTCGAGTTCGTCGTCGTTCCTCCCCCACACGCACACACGCAAACAATCTCTTGTAGTCAACTCGAGACCAATTCTCGTGTCTCGTCTATACCTATTTGTTCACATCGCACGATTTCGTACTCACTTCGAACAGTGAGCACTTCCTTCGCCTCTAAATTTTCGCGATCAAGAGATGAGTTTTCCAACCCAAGACATTCGCTGTTCAAAAAATATAAAAAGGGCGAGAATATTTTCCGGAAACTGCCCTGCAAAACTGCAAATCAACCAATCACAGCGTTCCGCAGTTTCAACTGCACAATTTAAATTTCGTCCCGGTCCTGGTTAGCATTTTTCGAGTCTTTGTGTTGTGTTTCGGGCACCTACTGAAACAATAGGTTTCGCCGATTGCTCGCTAGATTCGCTGTGATCTTGCTTGAGGAGAACAGGGGCGCATGGCAGAGACGCGCCATCAGAGAAGAACGTTGTTACCAAAATTGGTGGGAATCGGTCATTACGCACGCCTAGCTAGCCTAAGGGTAGCATATATGTTTGTGAGGGTGGTCTTGTGTATTCCAATAGCAGAACACCCAAGATGGCCGCATAACCTCGGAACGTGACAATGCGAGGCTAGAGGCGAACCGGAACGCCATTCCCTTTCCCTTTACAACAAAATCGATACAATTGGCTTGAAGCTGCCCCTCATAAACAGTCGAGAACTAATTCACGCAGAGCACCTAATACAGGGCCAGCAGCACTAGAGCGCACTTTAAGAAGATTGACGTCAGGACAGTTCCGAAAATCGAAACTCTCTTTGTGGGAGTCTCAATCATAAAGACAATTTTCAATAACTTGGTTACATTTGGTTAAAATGTAGCGTCAGTTCTACCCAGGCAGGGTAGACATTACTGTGACATCTTGTGGATTTTGTTGTGGTTTTGTAGTCATAGTTTTTGAGCTTTTATTTTTTGAATTTTTAATATTATTTATTTATTTATTTGTTAGATCTTAAGGAAATGGTTTTCTTCCATTTCTCCGCCGGATTCAATTTTCATTAATGTATATTAAAATGTTTCATAAAAGGAAAATTCTTTGAAAATAAAAAGTTTCATAAAAAAATAATGAAAGGACGTTACTTGTCCTTTTATTATTTTTTTATAGAACTTTTAATGGATGGTGGCACTTTCGTGAAACAAATATTTTCGTATTTTTGTTAATAATCATCCGCAAAACAAATATTATATACTTTCGTTAATTATCCCTAAAACACAATCGTTATACCAATCGTGAAGCAAATATTATCATATTTTCGTTAATAATCAGTCATTCCTGTATTTGTCAGCCGCAAACGTTTTCTCTAGATGGATGTTTATATTTGTATACCTTGAAGACGACAGAACTAATGAAATACTAGGGCACAATCGCAGTTGAACACGGAAAAAATGGACTGGAAATGAAATGTAATTATTCTTGTCAGTTGAAGTTCTGAGATGAAAAGTTTGAAACTTAAATATATAGATAGAACTGCATACAATAACAATACAATATCCCCCTCCTGAAATGAAGACTGCATGGTTTCTTCAATTTATGTAATCAGCTTGAGCGAAACCTATAAAAGCTCGATTCTGAATGCGCCCAGCGTAGCGAATATAAAATCACAGACACATACAGTATAAATGCCATATCCATACGCCTAAACTTATACTACACAGAGGACATGTACATGTATAACATTTATTCAGGGCGCACCAAAATTGTATCCTCCTGAGGAATGACGGCAAAATGTGCGAAAGGTGAACGGGCTCTGTACGGGGCTGGGAATTTGGGATGGAAGGGAATTGTCAGATAGGTCAGAGTTGTTGAGACCGGACACCACTTGTAATTGGATTAACTTTCCCCATAAACAATTATATTAGATACAACCAATGGATAACGCACACCGTCACAATTAACCGGATTGTCATCCGGATTCGAATCGTCATTCCGATCGATTTCTTTTCTTGTTGGGTTTGGTTTGGGTTTTCTTGGGGGGTTTAACGAAATAGTTATTACAATCCAGATCAACTGCAAACTCAAGAATCATTATTTATGTTATGCGATTGATTTTGTACAAATTAGGAATTTCTGACTAAACCGGGTCCCAACAGTGGTGGCACCATCGGCATGCACTTGACAAACGCAGGTGCTTTACCCAACGTGGTTTTTAATTATTTTAAACTACATTGAATAACGTCACAGAAGGGATCTGGTCTCCTTCCCCTGCTTCAAGAACACATTAGAAAGTAAATTCTTATGTCCGCCAAATGGGTATTTTTGATCACAGGAGGATGTAACACGTTAGACAGCAGCAAAATGTCAACCGAATGCAACGCGGCAATAATTATTTAATGCGTTTGTGCACATGCGGTCGTTTAAATGAAAATTGTTGCACAAAGCAGTTGCAGTGCCGGGACGATATATCCATTGAACATGCATATATTTACACACTGATGGCTACTGCGTATCACAATATACAGGGTGAACCTGAAACTATTCACCCCTTTTATTGTTTTTAATAAGTCGATAACAGTATTCTTTTTGAATTTCGAGTCTCAAATTTCAAATTTCCCACCTTGAGGATGGTGCCCTCTACCGATGTAATACGTAATTACACAGCGCGTCTGCTACAATCAGTTGTGAAGATGCCTTTCACGAAAGATACGTTTGTTATCAAATTTCTTCGAGAAAACAAAAAGTATGGTGCAAAACAACTTCCTAAAGAGTTCACAAACAAAGGATTGACTTTAGGCAGACTGAAACAGAAAAAGGAGAAAAATAGACCAAGACGGGACTGTTGAGCGTCGTCGCTCGCCGATCAAACAGTGTGCAAACGAGATAGGGATGAACGGAATGCTGGACGCAAAACCAAAAAGGCGATAAGAGTTGGCGAAACCCTTCTAATATA
>JAQGBY010003013.1:0-20679 GCA_034698785.1 Mycogona germanica
GTTTTCTATTTTTAGATGTGTGGGTTTTTTTATTTTTAAACGTTAGAGGGGTTTTCTAGTGACATGTCACTGTTTAAAGAGACGCCATTTCACCGGCAGGTGGATATTGGGTTGGAGAGGCGCCGTTTCGTTCCTAAAATCCCCTAAGAGGCGACTTCATAGGTTTGTCTAGCACTGGGTTAACATAAGCTACCTAGGTAGGGATCTTTAACGTACACCTGGTATCGCACAGGCACAGGTCCCACGGCCGGATATACTTAATTTCCTTAAAAGAAGGCGTCTGTTTGAATTTTTCACACAAAGGTCTCGGTTGGGAATCGAACCCGCTCACTACTCTGCCTCACAAGACAGCCAGATAGGAGCACTTAATAAATCTTCACCGAGGCTATCACGAAGCTGCACTCTATACAAATACAAAACATGGCATCGGCATCTGCCCCTTAACATGAGCAATCATAATGAATAAAGAATATGGTTTTCGTCAATGACTGTCAGTGATTTTTTTTTTTTTTTTAGCTAGGGGGGCATACCCCGTCACCCTGTCTTCTAGCAAGACAGGGGACTCCGACCACCCCCAAGCCTGGACTAATCCAGCGGCTATAAGGGGGTGGACGCCAATTAAACCTGACTTATTACCAAAAAGAATTTACCCGAGATAAGGCCCCCCAAATTTAGAAAACTAGCTAATTTGAAAGAAGAAAGGAAAGGGAAGGGGAAATGAAAAGACTCTCTGGCAGGAGAGGAAGAAGAAGAGCAATCGAATCCAAGCGCGGGCCGAGAACTGGGAACAATGATGAGAACAGAAATGATTTTACTAGGAATAAAGATCTGGACAGCAGTCAGGCCGATGAGTTAAAGAAACGCGCAATGGGATGCTTGCTGTTGCAGAGGTGTGTGATAGATAAGTTATATAAGTTAGGGTACGATATATATAGGAATATCCAATAAGAAATTTAGGAATATGACTCTGATACTGAGTATTAAAAATTGAGATGTGACTGTTAGGCAGCTTATAGACTGTAATGGTCGCTAATCAATTTATAAGTTTATAAGTTTATACGATATTATAGGTAGCATCTAATTATGCAAATTTTTATAATTTCATTTCAAATTATTAAAAGGATGTTATATTAATGGTGTACTAATAATTTAAGTAAACATAAGCCAGTCGAGGAATCTGTAATAATTAAGTTCGGAAATGAATATGCCATACGTCAAACAAATTGGCCAAAACTAAGAATAATCATCACACCAGAAATAAAAATAAATAACTTACTTGAACAGTGCGTAATAGTCAGATTCTGCATCCAGCAGAAGTCTTTTGAAAGTATTCATACTCTGCACGGTCTAAAACAATAATTTGAAAACCCATTTTCAAAATTGATTCATCTCAGCTTTTCACTTTTAGCTGAACTTTTTAAAAATGACTCTCGTATTATACACCGTGGCCTAAAAAAGGAGTCAAATTTCCAATTAAAATTGGAAAAAGTTAATCGAATAGAAAGGAATTTCGCACACTTTTCGACTTATTAAAAAAAAGGTCTACGTAAAAAAATATATGGCGGTGCGATCCTCGTCACTGAATGCCATTTTTAGAATCGCAAAGCAAAACACAATCAAAATGATGGCACGTCCACGATGGCAATTCAAAAAAGGAACGTATTGCCAACAAGTGCGCGAAATTTCATTCGATTCGATTAACGTTTTCCAATTTTAATTGGAAATTTCAAAAGACTCCTTTTATTTAATCCACACTGTACACGAATATCATACTCATTAACCAGTAATAAAAGAAAACGATTAGTTAAAGTTAAAGGAACAAACATTATGAAAAGCGCGCATACCACAAGCTTGAAATTTTCAATCACTCGCTTCACGAACATGGGATTTTCGCTTTTTTCATCCAGGATTAGTTTGCCCCATTCTTCACAGTAAACGTCACACGCTAAGAAAGAACAAGAACAGGAAATTTTTCTCACTCATATTAGGACATAAGCCTACGAGAGATGAGATAAATGGCCATAAAACGATCTTATAAAAACTTTTATGTATTAGTAAAGATCGAAAGAAAAACTTGTTTTAAAAACAACTTACCAACGCCGCTTAAACTATATCCACCCGAAGTAACGTCGAACTTCAAATGCGCAATGGGCTGCGATTTATCACGTTTTTCTGCGCAGTCGATGGACCCAATGACCTCAGACATGCCACAACATTTCAGAAATCTGCAAATATTGAACGTATTTTAAATATTCCAATTAACATAATTATAATGCATCCAATCGTGAGATGACAAATGATTTTGTATAAACAATGGGTGAATTTTTAATATAAACATAGGCGTAAAACCAAGAGCTCAACAGACCTAAGTATATCGTCACGAACACTTTCCTGGGCGCCCTCAATTTCCAAGTTACCATTTGTGGATCCCTAAAATACACAGGATATCGAATATTGCTAGAATGTTCATTTTCTTTGATCTATCCATAATATAAAATTTTGCGCACTTACCAGATACAGTAAAATGGCGATGTCATTCCCAAGTAGCTGCACACATCTGCAGAGATACTTCAGCGATACGTGGTACCAGGTTTCTAAGTCTGCAGCCAGAACTGCATTTGCGCGTGTGACCTAAAACGGGATTTCAAAAATAGTAGGTTTCTTTGTGAGTGAGTTTCGATTTCTAAACAATTGAGATATCAAAAATATTGGGACGCATAAATTATTCAATTACCGTCAAGTCAGAGTTGAGATATGACTTCAGGCTGTCACAAAACATGTGTAGCTCCCACCTAAAAGTAAAATCAGTTGGCTAAGGATGAAAACAGTAAGATACCACGCCCCAATTCTGGAGCAAATAGCCTGGAAAAAATTCATGTGCTACAGAATATGAATTTTTTCAAGCATGAATGTTTGTTGACAAGACTGGTAATATAAAGGATATAATTCCAAATTGACGTCAGAACTGGTGATGAAGCAAATCACAAATTCCTGGTTGAGGCTGCAATCGCTCTCGACGTCAGCATTGTCATTTAACACAACGGTACTGGGCGTATCCAACTTGACGTAGTAGCAGATCATGGGTTGATCCGCAAATTCAGTAATTCTGAAAGATGGCGGTCGCACAGTGAGTGCAATTGTTGGATTGTCAGATTAATTGTATACACGAGAATGCAGATAAGACTTACTTGCATGTATGTATACAGGAGACTTACTTGATGTCCAATGTACATAGATTGCCTTCGCCAGTCTTCAGTGAACAGGAATTATAGCGTTTCGTTACAAATACTTGAAACAACTCTTCCGTTGTCCTCTTCAAATTGGTGCACACCAATTCGAGGCTAAACAGTAATAAGCATTTTTTTAACACTCTAATAGACAGGTGAATTTAAAACCACTCGCTACACTCACAGAATTCATAAGAGGTTTTACAAAATATGTAGTCTTCGAAACCGATTAAAGTATAGCTAGTTCAGAGACCCCACTTACGTATTTTCCACAACGCCATATAGAGCGAAATAGTGAGGATATTCATTAGACATCTGCTCGCTCGCCTCGACGGGACCATCCTGAACAATTTCGTCGCCTTCCAGTTCTTGCTGGACAGAGGCCATATTTCCAAATTGAAGTGTCAACAAATTTCCTACAAACACTTGCAACGTAACGGTGGTAGACTGTAATTTAGGCCACTCGAAACCAACTTGGGAGTCGGGACGATAACATCTTCACAAGTGCAACACGTATAAGAAATGATTTAAAATTAGCTTCAGCCCTGTTGATGTAATAAATTGAAAATAGAGTTTTACGAAGAGAATAAATACAGACACGTAACTATCGACGAACACTTGCTAAAACATCTGATTGGGAGACGCCATCTTGAACATTTGTTTACTTAAAAGTTAAGACCATGCAGCGCCATCTGTTGGCGATATCGTCCAAAGCGACAACACCCCAATACCCGCTCTAGGTAACATGTCGTCAAATACGTCACAATAATCAGATTTTATAACAAATTTCAATATGATTATTAATTCTATCTAATTATTGTCTTTTTAAGACGATAGAAATTTATTGCTTGATAACATTATCGTTTTTGCTTTATTTTAGCAACTTATAGCAACAAAATGGTGACGGGTATGCGAAATCATTTGACAGATCTTCATTGGTCCATTTAATAAATGGCATCGCAAAATTTGCCGCCATTTTGCGATTTTCGTCGCGAAAGTAGAGAAAAGGAGAGCACTACTCGATTGAAAGCAATGCCGAATTACAAAATTCAGCATTAAATATCTTAGTTTTCTAAACAAAATCGTTGTTAGCACACCGTAATTCGTTTGGAAAACAACGGTAAGCATTCATGGAGATTTCTCGTCTAGTTAATTGAGTTGTTGGTGTAGCAAAATTTGGCATGAAGTAACACCGATTTCGCGGCTACAATAATTCGCATATTTCTTCATACAAATTATTATTATCGCCTGTATTTTATTTTTTTTAAAAACAGCTGTAACACAGTGTTTTATATTTTTGCAAACATTCGAATTCCATATCCAGATAGATCTCCTTCCTTCTTCTAAAACCAAGTGCGTGCGCTAAAGAATGGCTGGTTCAGTTTGCGCTCGGGTGCGAATTGCGGACTTGTTACCAAGCGCCAGCAAGGTAGTCGTCGTTGGACTCGTCATTGCGAAAATCAGTCCCCGTTCGGTTATTGGTAGTCGAGGTCTGTGGACTCAAATTTTGTCTTCATCTAGGACTTTCTTTTGATATTTCTTGCTTTGGGACCTTGTTTGCATTTGTGTTGCCTTTTTATTTTCAGATATCCAAGTCCCTTTTGTAAAAATTAATAATTTGCTAATGAGTCTAGTTTCGTGAATAAATAATGTGCGATTGTAAATACTTTTTCCTCTTGTTTCAAATTTGGCGCACGTTTGTGCAGGTGATCAACGTCATGTTTTGAACTTTACACTTCGAGATTCGCCGGATGACACAATCAATTGCTCCTGCTGGGGCAGCCATCCCTACGTCATCAGCACGTCTGACCTTTTCAACATCGGAGATGTGGGTAAGGTTTTGGATTAAATTGATGCACAACGTTCGTCTCGCCACGGATCTACGAAGTGCAAATTTGTGCATTCAGTAGCGCGTGTGCCTTCAATGTATTTTTTTAAATAACATATCTTGACATTTTATTCCATTATTCATGTAGTTCACCTCCTATTTATTATATTGTGTGCACTTGTTCAGTCAAGTCAACATGAAACTTGTCCTATGGTTTTAAATTGTCAGTCACTTTTCCAAAAAACAAAATATTATTTATTATAAAGCAATTCCTATAGTATGATTGTGAGAGGAAATTCTTGAAGCATCAATAATTTGGAGAGTTAAAAATATTTAGCCTACCAGAAATTCGTTAATTTAATTATATTTTATTATTCACTGTGACGAATAGACATGACGAATGACAAAGCCACAACAAACCAAAAGCAAATTATTTGCTACTGCCCCTGGAGTTGGCATTCACTCAAATATAGAAACTATTGAAAAACTAACTGTCGGATCATGTGCTAGTTCTATCATAGCAAGAAGGCTATCTTCTTCATAATTAACCAAAATCTGACTCGGCGTGCTTCGGCACCATCCTATTTTACTAAAAGCAAATTTCGGATTATTGCCGCTATACTATCTAGCATTATGTCTCTACTTACTAAAAGCAATTCTTGTTGCTGCCCCCGGATTTGGCAATCACTCAAAGCATCCATGTTCTTCTGAAAGCTAGCATCTGTTTATCCGTGACATGACTATTCATTTTAAAAAATAACTCGTTTCCAGTGGAAATCACCAATCCGCAAGTCAATGCCTGCAAATCAACGGATGACAAATATAATCCACGCGCAAGCAGGTAGATAAATTATTGCCTTGTTTACATTATAGACTGTATTTTTTTTTTGTTTTTTTTTTTATAATATTATTATATGCAGAGTACTCTAATAAATCGCTACAGGAGTTTCTGTACCCCCCTCTTGGTGCTAAGGCATTCACCTATTAGAATATACGTGCTTTATACTACGTGCATGTATTTCACGAATTTGTTTGTAAATGGTTGAACTTTTACAAAAATAAAAACAATTTTTTTAAAACTTGACCTTCGGGTTTGGTTATGCCAAATATTGACTTTGCTGCAGTAAGTGTCAGCTGAATCTGAACGAACCCCTGACAACCCTCGCCAAACATGTGGGTCCCATTCAAAAATTCAATCTGCTGATGAATGTACCTCTGATCGACGGACCGATAACCCAGCTCGCAACTCTCCCCACCCTTGTCGACCACGATCCTCGCCACGGAGAGTTAAGTGTCAATTTGATGGTGGCAGTCAAAAAGGTAAATGAAAAAGGTTCAATATATTTTGCTGTTAATGTGATGCGTGTTCTCCATTTGATGAAATATGGAGCAATACTTTTCACTTTTACAAGTCTTTTAAGTCAACATTTTTGTGAAACATGCTGCGTGGCAGGTTGCGCGTTATTGATCGGTTCAAATGGCATTTTAAAAAATTGTTAACGTGATTCAAATTTTACCTCTTGCCCCAGATTGGGGATGTCATCGAGGGAACTTCGAGAGCTGCTGGCAAACCCTTCTCGAAATGCAGCGTCACTGTATTCGATGAAAGTTTGAGTAACTTCATTATTGACATGTGAGTAATAAAAATTACAGTGCGTGCAAGTGTTTTTGACAAATTTCTATTTCTCACCCTAAATATGAATTCATCCCGCCCATCCTCATTTAGCTGGGATTTGGAGATGATAAAATTCGCTCAAAAATGGACAGAATACGAAACCAGTATGTTAAATTTGTTTACACTGATAATATTACTCACTTTTTCGATCGCTTTATGTGTCATTACATTTCATAAATGTTTTTGTTTTATCAATCAGTTATTTTGGTTCAGGGTATCGCGGTCGGCTTTGACAACTTCCGTCGATGTGTTACCGCCAAAACGAATCGCAAGACAGTTATAACCTTGAGTCCGCGTAAGAAATTTTCAAATCTAATTACCAATTTTCAATTGTCATACAGACCACAAAATATGAACAGTTGAAAGTCAGTATTACAATGACGATCTTTGATTATCGCAGATATTCCAGAATACCGAAGTTTCTCTTCATTTCTGATGACTGTGCCGACCGATACTCAACTCGACGGCGAGATCAGCAGTAAGCTTTGTTCTATAGACTACATTGTTGCACAGCTTAAGTCTCCTCCCACCAGGCCAACCAGTTTACTCGTTACTTTTTCACAGTCGATAATATTCACGATGTCTACACGATCTCCGAAATTCGGGCAATCAGCTCCGAACTGAAACAAGGTTACAAAGCAGCTGGCATTGTGTACGCACACCTCACAAGTTTTGACTTGGACGGGCTAACTACAATATATACATCCCAGTGGTTAGTTCTTGTATGTTCTCTATTCTGTTAAGCGCAGAAATATTCTAAAAAAGAAGATAAGGGTTTTTTCTGTCTCTCTCTCTCTCAAGCGTTTATTTTTGCGTACTCAAGCGTAAATATCATCAGTCAGCAAATGTTTTAGGAACATCGCAAAATTCTTTCCCATTAATTTGAAATATATGTAATAAAATAAACTAAAAATATTTAATTTAACGATTTGTGCCATTTAGAAGGAAAATTGTATCTAACTCATTTTATGCGAGCGTGCACTGAGAAAAAAACACAGGACTTAGGAATTGCAATTCATCTGCGATACGAAATTCCATGGCCAGAAATTATTATAGTAAGAAAAACAAGTTACAGGATGAACAGATTTAAAATTCCCTAATTGGAAAAAGAAAGAATAAAAAAACTCCTACTTAATATCGTTGAATTTATCTTCTTACGGTGATTATCGCTAACCGATTACAGCTCAACGTGCAAGAATAAGCTGGATCCGGTCCACGGTCAGTGCAACAACGTGACGTGTGCGGCGGGGGCGGGCGAACAGATGGTGTCTCCGATGGATCAGTGGGACATGGCCATCGAAGTCTCGGATTCGACCGGATCGATGAGTACACGGCTCCGCGGCGATGTGGCCAACCAGCTTCTGGAGTACAACGTAAATAAAGCAATGTCAATGACACAACAATTTCAGAAGATTGAAATCTTAGAATTTCAAAAAGATTCATTTAAAAAAATACTATTGGCATGATGGTAGTTCCAAAACTACATTATGATGAAATGCGATATTGTTTCGTCCAGCCACGTAATAATTTAACTGACAAGCCTACTAAAATTATTTTTGATTGAATATTGAATACAATTATTTATTCTGGCTGAAATACCAAAATTCGCTAGAAATATACTCTCGAGTATGTTGCGGCTTCAAGCGCCAAAGGATTACTTGCATATAAACACCTTAAAGCAAAATACACCTGTATTTGAACATTAATTTCCAATAAATCGTGATAATTACAAAAAAGTTTAAGAGGTTAAACTTTTGAAAAATCAAATGGTCATTTTCATAATTTTTAATTTTTTTAACAAATTGCAGGTAGAAGAGTTTATACATTTAGAACCATACCAAAAGACGGCCATAAAATGGAAGCATCTTTTGGAGCCAATGAAATTGTTCATCAAGGTACATCCTTTTTTATAATCCACTAAGTAATTTTTATAGCGGAATTATCCTTGACGTGCCTTTGATTAATAACATAAAACATTTCAACAGTATAAAATTTGGAAATCATAGGTTGGACAAAATTTCGAACAAAAAATGTCAGCGAACGTTTTGCGTGTTGAGAGTGTGGACGCAGAAGAAATTTGTAAGCAACTGGCCAGAAAAAAGTGAAGTAGTTTCCAGTTCTAACTTTCCACTGTTATTGCTAAGACGTTATTGTTCCGTTGATCTAGTGCATATTTTATGTTGAATTTAAATAGTAATTAAATGAAAACTAATTAGTTAAAAGTGAATCGAAAAAAAATGTTGCGCTGAGAATTAAAAGGTTGTTTCTTATTTTTATCATATTCAAACAATTTCCCATATTTTGAATAAAATTCAATCGTTTCGACATGTTTACTTTAATGTTATTAATTGATTAACTTTATAATTTAAATTTGATACTAGTCGATTGTTAAACTGCAGTAAGAAAGGAATTCCTAATTTATTTCCGAGGTTCTGTATCTGCTCGTATTCGAAAGCATCGACTGCTATGCCGAGTTTCTTTTACGAATCATTAATAGATACGCCAATTAGAAGCTCTCAAATTTTATATATCCTCACAAATTTATTGCGAAAAGAAATATCGTTAATGTATTGGCAAGATAATAAAACATTAATACCACAACAAGACAAGAGAAAAAGGTCGAGATAATGGAAAAGCAAGAAATAAGCAAAAACTTATTTGGTGGTGGTGAGGTGAAATAGTCGTAAAAAAATCTGTCTCAGCAAATGGAAAATTGGAAACTCCAATCAAAGTGATATATTTACATCCATTCCAACATCACGGTAACAAACTATCGATAACTAACAAAATAGAGGACCTCAAGAGTTGAATTTACACGCAGTGAATCAAATGAAAATCCCCCCAAAAGATCTAGTGTGTATTGGCACGGCGATCTTGAATAATATATTCGATGCACACTGCATTTGAGTTTACGCCGTCGAGTTCTAATACATTGTGGCAAGCGCGCAGCGCAATTAGTGGCACACACAACGAAAGGCCAGCCCACAAAAATAGTCCGCATTCTCCGAATTCGTCAAAAGATAATCCAGTTACTGTCAAATAAATCACCAGAATGCGGTCACTAACAATACATTTTTTTTCTTGAACACAAATATCAGTAATGACGACGTCACGTTGTACATAAGCGAGGCAACAATAAAAATGATGAATGATGCATTCACTCCTCACAGCTGCAGCTCCAAATTCGAACACTAGTGACGGAAGAGTTGCCGACAGTTTCCATACTTGAATTTTGCGAAATTTGAATTGATAAGTTGGTCTCTCCTATGAAAACTAGGCCACCATAAAGTCAGCACACACGAATGGCATTCCACATCCTGAGATATTCCGACACAGGGAGGATTGATTTTTAAATGAATTTTGCCATCGCGTTTCACTTGTTGGTCTTGAGCAGAGCGATGCAGCACTAGTGACGGAAGAGTTGCCGACAGTTTCCATACTTGAATTTTGCGAAATTTGAATTGATAAGTTGGTCTCTCCTATGAAAACTAGGCCACCATAAAGTCAGCACACACGAATGGCATTCCACATCCTGAGATATTCCGACACAGGGAGGATTGATTTTTAAATGAATTTTGCCATCGCGTTTCACTTGTTGGTCTTGAGCAGAGCGATGCAGCCTGGCTCGCTGAACGGTCCGAATCGGGTGTGAATATCGACGGCCCGGACCGCGAAGTAGTATTTGTGTCCATCCACGAACTGGGTGAGAGTGCAGGCCATCGGCAGCGGCAGGGCCTTGACGTCGCCCACCTTCTTCCACAGGGTGGTGCTGGGCATGGCCGACCCCTCCTGGTAGGCGAACAGCTGGTAGCTGGCGACTTCGGCGTGGGTGGCTGTGATCTGCATGTTCCACGACAAAACGATACCTGGAACGGAATGGGGGGGAGGGAAACCATAAGCGGTCAAAAATCAATTTGGGATGTGAGTCGAATCGCTCGTTCAAAATTAGCTAATAATACAACATTTATTCTCGAATGATGATTCCCAATTCAATTACCGTTGGCGACTTTGGAAATCTTGAGGACAGGTTTGGGAGGAAGAGACTTTTTGCCGACCATACTTTCGCTGTAGCTCGGTGGCGGCAGAACCACCGGCAGAGGCGCAGGATGCTGAAAACACATGAAAATGGAAAACAGTAAAAACCAACATTCACATTTAAGAAAATCAATTAAAAAACAGTCTACAAGTTGCATAAATTATTTTTGTTTTGTTTCATTTATCATGCACATTGTTTAAATGAAAAATAAGTATTGCACTCTCGTCAACTTACCGTTAATTTCACTTTCATTAATGACGCTGGCGGCACCACCGTCTTGGCAACAATGGTGCCTGGTTTGGGCAGAGATACCACCGAAGGAGCAGGCGGTCGGGTGGCGAATGACGACGACTGCGCATTAAAGATCGAGGGGGGTCGGGTCACTCTGATTATGGGCGTGTTAGCACCACCACCGGCTAGCGGAGCGCCGGACGTCAAGGTATTTACGGAGGTGGTCAGAGTGGCGCCGCCCCTAGGTCCCGTGTAGATGGTCGGGCGGCCCGACGGCAGTGCCTGGCCTGAAACGGGAACAGAATTTCCTTGATGTGAATGCCACCTCAACAAGAATAATCGTGGAGACAAAACCTGTTCGCTTCGAGCAACGTCCGTGGTTACAATTAACATTAAATGAACTGAATTTCAAACAATTAGCGAGTGCTTAAAATGTATTCCTATAGTCGATTGAGAAAATAAAGACATATAATGCAGGTCACGGTTGAGCCACATGCTTTGATAACTGGACTCATTAATTGAAATGGAGAACAACTTACCTGATTGGATGGGCACGAGCGTGGCGCCACTTTGAAGGACGAAGGTGGGCATTCGCTGGCCCGGCATCCGTGTGGCCCGGCTGACGTCCGACGAGGAGACTAACATGGGCTGACTGGGGGACCGCATTACTGACATCATCTGATTGCCAGGCAGCGATGACACTGATCACCGGACAGGAGGAACAGAAAAAAGGATTAGCTGACTGATCAGTTTCCCAATTTTCTTGAGGGAGGGCGATGCGAGAAGTATATGAAAAGTAAATTTTGAGATTTTTACTGAGGTAGGCAAGTCGCACGGGCGTCGAGCCACCCAGCGATGTAGCAGTCGCCGGACGCACGGTGCTGTTGACAGTCCGTTGCACGACCCCACCTGAGTTTCCACCGCCTCCAAACGTGATGATGTGTCCTGCCGTGGTCATGGTTTCCGGGTTGAGCACGGTGATGGAGTTGGAGTGACTGAGTGGCGACATCACGCTATAACAACGATACAAAGAACCAATTAAAATTGGGCATCCAGGGATGAGAATGTTTGTCGAAAGAAATGTTACGTTCGCTTCCGGTTACCTGGGAATGGCTCCGACGGCAGAGGACGACGCCACCACTGTGGTCTTCGCGCGGCCCACCGCCTGCTGTATCTGACGTGCTATCGTCGGGGGGTCCTCATCCGACGTCAGATCAATGATGCGCACGCTGGTGGTGGCGGCGGCGGCCACCTGACGAATGGGCGAGCTGGCTGGGGTCGTGCCCGCCTTTTGCACAGGCTGGACGCCAGCCATGGGGCGGGGACCAACCACAACACCAGCCTGGTTGGGCACTAGACGCATCGGCACCGGCGGCGAAGTGATGGCGCTAACCTGTGTCGGAAACGATAGAAAAACAGGGTCGGGTAAGGGTAAAAACAAACAGGAAGAAACTAAACATAACTATCAGATCACTTTGTGTAATTTTTTTGTAATTTTGTATATTCTATATTTTGTGTAAGACAACATATGTGTTTGCTAAAAATGTAAGCGTTTTGAAACAACATTTTGAGTAACTGATAATGAAAAGGCATAGCTATAGATCACGTCTGTCTGTCTGTTCAGTGTATTAAGTGCCCCTGGATAAAAAGTTTGCTACAAAATCGAATATTCATCAAACTTCTTTCTAATTTGTAAGACGAAGAAAAAAAGCAAGAGTCATCACGCCTCCGTGAGGTATCAACAAAAGCGGAGTTGCACAGATAGAAGTTACAGCAAACTATGCAGTTGGCGTTGGAATGAGATAACTGGCCGAGGATAAATCAAATAACTCTTTTTTTAAGAAAATGTAAACGAAATTCTCGCAAACCACACAAAAATTGTGAAAACCGCGCCAAAAACCAAACCCAGCTCATAAAACGAAACTACCACATTTTTCATTCAACAAGCTAACAAGGTACACCTAATAACTAACTGCAATTGCAGAAAAATAATTTCAAAGAAATAACTTGCAGGCGCTAACCTGCTAGCACATATTCGCCATGGAAAACTGAAATGCCACCGACGGCCAACATCCTGACCCGAAAATGTTGTAGAAATTTAACGAAGAAAATATTTTTTGAAGAATTCCAAGTCGCGCCGCAGTACCTTTGCCGTGTCCTGAGCGTTTCGCAGATACGCGTCGCCCGCAGTTCGAGTCACCGTCATGCCGGAGCTCGACCCCAACAGTGCTCTGACGATGTCGGTCTTGTTTACCAACATACTGACTGCGTTCATCTGCCATCGATAGAGACATAATTAGGTTTTCGCACTCATATCCCTCAGCGATTGAGACTTTTACTGACGGAATGTTACACGATGCGGCTGTTGCACCACGCGGGACATCAAATGAAACCGATTGTCCGATTCCAGAATCGCCCTTCAATCTGAGCTATCAGTTCTGCAACGCAGTGTAAAAGGTCAGATGTCGTTGTCAGGAATTGAATTGACATTTGGCCCACTTCGCAAATTCTGGGTTCGAAACCCTGAAGCAGCCTGGGCAGAACTTAATTATAAAATTAATAGCAACCTAACTCAAAATTATAAATTATATTTCGAGAGTCTGTATTCTGTATTCGTCTGTATTCGAATGCCGGTCTGAGTAGAGATTAAGCTAGGTGAGACAGGGTAAACAGGTTACTTACCAAAACGCCTAAGAATTGTCTTAAGATTAATCTTAAGATAATTGTCTTAAGACTTAAGATAAGAATAGAAACCTTTTTTGAACAGATAATCAAGAAAAGATCCGTTAAACATGCTCTATAAACAGGCAACACATAAACAGACACAGTCCTTAAAAAACCAGGAACAAGACTATACGAGATGCACGCAAAATAAAAGCCTGGAGAATATGAGGAATTACTTTGTTCAGCTACAGATACAATACAATACAATGCGAACCAATCACGGATTCGGGAAAAACTAGCAGAAGTGGACATACTTTGATCGGCACTGACGAGGGTCCATTCGGATTAGAACTAGGCCGAATTAAACCGGTCGTGAGCGGGCCTTGCATTTGCGGTCGCACTGGCGATCGCCGGAACGGCACCCCGGCTTTTGCGTTCTAGGAGAAAGAATAAACAATCTGTCAAGATTATGTTGAAACGACACAACACTATATACAGTTAGCAATGTAAGTGTTCTTACCAATATTCGATAAAACATAGTTGCTTTTTAAGATCTCAATTACGTGATAAAATGAAAGCTTACTATGCCGGTCAGGGCGCCGGTAGTTCCAACGTTGGTGACAAACGATGTCGGCCCATTGGATAAGACTTGATTCGGTTGAACTGACGTCTGGCTGGAGACGAGAGGTACCGGCAACCGAATGCCGCCGGCGACCACACGAGTCACTGAACTGGGGGGACCCACTGGAACGTACTGCTGCCAACAAATTGGCAAATACAAATTTCAATGATTTTTCATTCATTTCTCACGAGAGTAGAGCAATCAATTATAAAAGAGGAACAGTCACGACTTACCCTAGTAAACTCGACTTGAAGACCAACCGATCTCGTCGACGGCTGCACACGAAAGAAAAATAGTAAAATAAAAAGATTAGAAAATTATTTAACATGCTAGATTCACGGTAAAAATGAGATACGGGTAGTAGTTGATGGAATCAATTAGAAGATCACTTTTTTACGTTAATAGTCTTAAAAGGTGATTGGCTAAAATTGATAACATGTAAATTATCAATACCCGTTGACCCACCGTTGACCATCGCTTCTGTATGGCGCGCTGGTAAATTATCTGATGCTCAATCATCTGTAAACAAAATCACAAATCGACTAAGTAATCAGAGCACAAAACAAAATAATGTTGAAAGGTTCTGATCGATTAGTTCAACAATTTGTTTATAAACTTTTTCACACCTGCTTCTGCAAAATACCGGCCTTTCTCCGCCAATTTTCCACACTCTTTTCGAGTTGTTCGCAGCGCAATCGCAGAGCACCGATCTCGCTCTTCTCCTTGTCACTAAAGAATTCGGTGACTTTGCTGATTAGCAGCATTTCAAGTTCAGTTTTTGTCATCTCATACACCTCCTCCTTCTCCTTTTTGTCAGACGGCGCACCGGTTTCTTTTTTTCCAGACACAGAACTCCCCGGCACTAAGCATATTGAATCAAAATACATTGGTTGCGTTAGCTTCAAACGTCATTTCCGTTTTATTTGTTTTGATAAAGAGTTCCGCGTGCCATTGTGGTTTTTCTAGCGCATTCTGTAACTCTTGGCACATTGAATTCAAATTTACTCGCCTTTCAATTTCTTCACAGCCTGTTTCTCATTGTCCGCCAGGGACGCATTGTCTCTCTTCCTCTTCAACGAGGGACCATCCTCCGACTCTGCCGTCTCCACCTCCAACTTTGCAGTCGTCGTCGCTTCCAACGTTTTGACCGCGATCTGCCGCGCCAACACTGCCAGTTCAGTATCCAGCGAATCGGTGGTCTCCTCAGTCTCGACTGCCTCGACAGTCAGAGTGGAGTCGCCATCGGAGGGTGCGATGACATCATCCTCGGAGACGATCGTCACATCTCCAGCGTCATTGGTAGCGGCTTCGGCTTCTTCGACAGGAGTCATTTTGTTCGCCTCGGAAGGAACTGCGTCATCACTGCTTATCTCGGGAGTGGCATTGTTCTGGTCTAAATCGGCGGGCTCGGAAACCGGCGCGTCTTCTTCACTGTCAACCGACTCGCCGGTATTCACGGCCTCGACAGTCTCCGCATTCACGGATTTTGGCTCTAAAAGTGAAAGCAAAAATGTTTAGCTCAATGAGATGCTGGTGCTGCATCTGAAAAAATCTATAATGTATTTTGAATCACAATTTTTGGTATTTATCGTGTAATTTAATTGAATACCTGAAAATGAGACCAAGAAAAAAATGTCTATTCAGATTTTTAATCTTAAGTGACTCGTGGGGTCTCACGAGGATATCAGTCAGTGTGAAGAACCTCTGAGTTTGTTTCAAGTCTCACCTTCGGCAGGGGTATCATCGCCACGCGCGAGAACCACAATACTCTCGTCACTCAAATCGCATTCATCAGTGTCCATCTGTTCCTGTTCTCCATTTTCGCCCAGTTCCTCAGTCCGACTTTCATTGTCTTTAGCACTCGTCACTGCATCCTTGATTGGCACATCGTCATAGTGACAGAGGTCACCTTGCACCCCTTTGACATCGTCTGCCACCTCATCGTGCTCTATGGCCACTTGCTCCTCTGGCGCTTGCCCGTTGTCCACTTTGTCATCCACGGTGGTGTCATTTCCAGCGTCAGGCGCTTCCTCTTCCATAACGACAGACTCACTTATTGGCACAACGTCATCCATATTTGCGCCGGCCGCTTCCGAACTTCCGGTGTCCAACTCACAGTTACCGTTGTCCACTTCTGGTTTCGCCGGAAGTCCGTTATCACTGAGGGTCGGCTCTTCACTCTCGTCCAATGTAGCATTGCATTCTTTGTCCGCATCTAAAATCCGTAATTTGAAATATTGTAACCGTCATGTTAGCTTCAGGCTTCTAATATACATGTATATCCACCACATTGCCGAAGACAGCGTACTTCAATATATTGAAAATTTATAAAAATAAAAACAATTTTTCGATTTATACGAGTTTATGGCCATAAAAACAACCAGATTTTTTTTTAAATCATGTATTTATTTATTTTATTTTCAAACTTATGTCACTCTCCCTCAAAGTAGTCTCCTTTTGATGCAATGAAAATGAGGACGTTTTTTACAGCTCAAAACAGTTATCGCATCAATTATCATTTGTTCAAAAATATTTTTCAATATCGACGGATCAAGGATCTCAGCGTGTGTCGAAGATTATTTACCTGCTAACTCATCACGCTCGACATCAGCTTCGTGCGAGGCCTGGGAGTCGATAGTTTCCAGGCAATCAGGCTCGTCCTCATCCACGTCCTCCAGCCGCAATGACATGTGTTCCAGACAGTCCGTTCCATCATCCTCATCGGCCGAATGAGTCGGAGATCCATCTTGTTCGTCGACAGCTGATGGTACAACATCGCCGATCTCTATCGAACTGACGCCGTCCGTAGTCTGGGACGACACCAGCTTCGCGTCCTGCTGATCAGACACTTCTTCTGCTTCATCAATGCCATTCTCACTACATCCCTCCAAAATCTCCGTTAGATTAGACTCGGCATCTTGGTCCTTCTCCAGATCGTCCATCACCTGATCATCATCATCAGGTCTAACCACGTCACCCTCACCAGACAAGGCTCTATCCGTGTCATCCGCTAGTGTGTTTTCACTAGAGCCATTGGTCAAGACGTGGTTCTGGTCATCTGCACCATTGTCCGCGAGGTCAACCAACTCACCACCCTTGAGATTAACCGACTCATCATCCTTGTCACCTGCACCGTCCTCACGTTGGTCCACCATATCGGAAATCAGAACCAATTCGTCAGGGATCGACCGCTCCGCCTCGGCGGCTGCCCTTAACTTGTCCTCCACCGCCTCGCGGACGGATCGCTCCAACCTCTCACCTCGCTTGGCCGCCAGCTGGACCTCCCGGACTACCTCCGCCTGCATGGCCGACGTCTTGCGCGGGTTGATGGACTTTCGTGCCATAGCAACATTGGGCGTCGACTGTCGATCCGACTCATTCAGGCCGCCCTTTCCCGCGTCCACGCTGTTCTCCTGCTGCCGTCGGAGGCGCTTGATGTTCTCGCGCTGCAGCAGCTCCGACTGACCAAACTTGGGACTGGCTCCGGCACGGACGAGGGGGGTGACGGGGGCGGTGGCCGACATGGGCGGGTGGGTATCGGCCTCTCCCTGCGTGGAAGCAACGCCTCCCATGGAGTCGTGGAATCCCTCGTCTGTGAGCAAGCAGTTCTTTTGTCCAGCCGGCGGTTCTGGAGTTGATTTTCCTCCATGTACCATGGCCAGCATTGTCCCTGCTAGGAGTGGAGCATCACCGTGGGGGCGATTCGGTTAATATTGTTTTCCTTGGATGCAAAGTTCTTCTGCAATTGGTGAAACCGACCAATCATGAGATCTGAAATCGATAAAATATTTACATATATTAAGTCAACTTATTTTTTGGAGTTAGAAATAATTGGATTTGATTAAGGACATGGGGGGAGTTATTGTTATTGTAGTCCTTATACATTCGGTTCCCAATTATGGCACTGGCGATAATATTTGGGACAGACACAACGCCCTCCTATGGTGCATACAGCAAACGATCGACGAGTTGTACAAAAATCGCACATGATATATTATGCTGGAAATCAGATCTTGCGAATTTTGAAACTTCGACAGTTGTTACAAAATTCTCTGTCAAACCCCTATTTTTTATTATTTCTCTAAATTCTCGTATAAACAATGAACATCGTGACGTGAACTTATATCGTAGCACTTTTATGCAAGATGGTCTCGACAAAGTCACCTGATCAATGTATACTCGTATGAAAATATAGATGCGTCAAATCTATTACATGCGAATGCGACTGACTGAATCTGAATCAAAATCAAAAAGCAACACCCCAATTCAAATATATCGTGCTGTGTGCATTGAGCGCGTCATCCGAGCCAATCACCGCAAAAGAAGTTTCCCGCAAACTGTAAGACTTCTATTCAATCTGTCAAAGCTGAACTGGTTTGTTCTTAAGTTGATGGCCTATCTATCTTTCAAGGTCTATCTTTCAATATTTAATCTTTCACTAGAGCTCCAGAAAAATGTCAAAACATTTTCGTTTTACACGGATGTCTCACTTAATTCACACTTGGCGCCAACCGGATTTTTCATTTGGATATGGTGTCTTGTCGACATAATGGGACGTAAAATACGGTAAAATGCGTCCATTCCGTCCTCCACTGAATCTCTTTATTCCAGAAACAAGTTTCTTGTTGATAAAATTAACTCAGGTACCCCAGGGTGGATCAGGGAGCCCAACGTTGTTTCCATTTTGTTGCAAAGACGTACTCTGTTAAAACTACTCACAATCGCTGTCACGCACAACAAAAGTCACCAACCCAGAAGCGTCACTCTTATGAAAACAAAAGTATTGATAAACTCAAAGAAAATTAATATTTTGCTCCGAAAGCTATTGATAGCCAGATATACGATAAAAAAAATTCCTTGTTTTATTTTTCAAATTATTGGTTAATGACGAAAGTCTTGGGTGAGTTCTTAAGTTTGTCTTTTGTGTTTCGCAAATCTTCATTTTCTTAATTTATCTTCGAGAAGATGTTTTAAATTTTACGTTTAAAATATCTTCGTTAACGAGTTTCTAATTGTAGTCCTGCAATTCCCCAGCGTTTTAGTTTAAACTATTTATGTTACTTGTATGTGTGTGACACTTCTTGAATTTATTCGTTACGCTTTTCGTTGGACAACATGTCCGTGACACTATTCTCCCGACCAAATCTACCGCTAAACAAATCTAGCAGCCCTTCTTTGGTCCATCTCAATTTCACCTATGAGCCCCACCTGGTAAGGATCCCAAACGGAGCTACAGTATTCAAGCAAAGGTCTGACCAAAGAAAGACAAACGACACTTTTTTAAATTACAATTACAATTACAATTTGTACCCACAAGCAGCCCCCAATAGAGGGGCCTATGGCGGGGGTCGAACGACCAGTTGTATCTGAGCTATTTGTTAAGGAGGTCCAGAACTAGAACTAGAACCCCCCAGGAGGCGACCTGATAATTTTGCCTAGCCCAAATCAGGCATTTGTCAAAAGAAGTTACTGTAACAGAAATATTTCGTGCTCTATCAATGAAACCAATGTATAAGCTATACCGATTAGAGGTTTCATTACGTCAACATATCGCATTCAATCTTTGTATGTTTTACTGGAGAGTGGAGACGACATCGAACGTTATCCGTCTGATAGTGATGCGCGATTTTCGCAAAACATCGATAAGTTGACAGTACTCGATATATAAACAATCGAAGGTAGAAAATATTTTTCATAATATCGATGATTTCTAGCGTTATAATAGCGAATAACTGCCCACACACCAAGGTTTATAGACCCTTGTCCCACCCCAAAAAAGGTCATCAATTAAAAACACTGGATGTTTTTCGATGTCGACCAAGTCTAAAAACATCGACTGAAACATCGAGTTGACAGAAATTGAGACTCATAAACAATTGCAATGGTTCATGTGTGCGTCCCAGTAAGTAAACTACCTAAATTTGAATCGTCTTCAAATTATTTTCGGTGACTATGACGGCGTTGGTCAACGAACTAAAATTTCAAATATCCATCATTACTCTTAACTGTCGGACAACTAGCTTTCTTGGTCCTTATCACGAATAAAGGTGAACAACTTTTTAGCTCTCAAAAGCACACAAAAGAGGTCACCACTTTCAATTCAATTACGATCCATCAAATTTACAGACTAAATGATTTCCAACTAGTTAACGATATAAATAACTGGTTGAAATAATGTCCAATATAAAAGACACTTTATTCTGTCAGGTACAGGAGAAATACAAAAACACGAGCTTTCGACCGCAAGGTCATTATCAAGTAACTGACGACCGAAAACCGTGCCCGTGATCGCGGTTTCGATTCCGGCCGACACCTTCGAAATTTTTCGGGCGAGAGAAATTCGTTAACGCGCCTTCCTTCGGAATGGAAGTAAAGCCGTGGGACCCGTGCCTGTAC
>JAQGBY010003014.1:0-20676 GCA_034698785.1 Mycogona germanica
CTAAGCTCTGAGAGGGGTACAGAATCTTCCTGTTGTGACCCGTCACTTCAGTGAATAAAAAAAAAAAAAAAAAAAAATTTCGCCAATGATAATGTGACGCGCGCGGATCTATGGGAATGCGTTTGAATTTGCGGATCGGTATGTGCCATCGACATTCCGCACGCCCACCGCTGACATGTGAACAAGCGTGAGCGACTTTCTGTCGCCTAATGTCGTGTGAACGTCGCCCACCTGATTGAATCCTCGACCTTCATTTGCATCCTTCTTGCATGTACGGTGCCCTCTCCCAAGACCATCCAGCATATTCTAGTGTAGATCCAGCCAAGCACAGGTTCTTATGAGAAGTAAAAAAACCTTTGATCCATGTACGGTGCCCTCTCCCAAGACCATCCAGTATATTCTAGTGTAGATCCAGCCGAGCACAGGTTCTTATGAGAAGTAACAAAACCTTTGAACTCAATGCGGACAGACACTTGACACAGGATCAAGACGAAATTTCAAATTAGGATATCTGGCAAGAAATAATGTTTTGTGAGATGATTCCTTTGTTGCATAATTTGTATTTATGTAATCGTTAAATTTTGAAAATTGCTTCATTTCATTTTTAATGTTTTTGATTATGACTGTTCTGAGATAAAATATTCAATTTTAATTTTTTTTAAATATTTAATTGCTAACTGGATGTGAACTCGCAGGTGAAAATGTCGCAGCACGAATTTCACGAAGAACGGCCATGCACATCGGCCGATGGTACTGGTGCATTTGTTTTTTAAACCCCACACTGTATTTTTGGTTGTTTACGACTGTACTGGCGGATGATACACGATGCGGGTGACATTACTCATTGGCGTGTCGATAATCTGTTCACTGACCGCACTAGCGCAGGTTCTGCGTTTGTGCGACCGTTGATTTTCGCTTAGGGACTCGGGAGGATTTCCAACACTTCTTTAACTCCTATTTGGGGTAATTGCCATAGTGGAAACTTTCGTGTGTTGGAAGTGGACCTATTTACCGGCTGTAAATGAGTTGGGTGACGCAAATCGGTCGACCCAGGATCTGCGACCGCCTCAGTACCCTAGAATTCCTATTGCACGACTTATCTGTTTGCTCTCTTTTAATATTTGCAATTGGCGTATACTCGTATACATGTGTTTGTAGTTCGCCTGTCTGTTTCGTAAGGTGTTTTCTTTCTATATTGATCCGAAGTTGAATTCCTGCTAAAAGCTGCATCACAACTGATTAAACGATGGTTCCAGGACACCGCCGGACAAAAGACGGTCGGAGTGGTTAACTTCCAGCAATCTTAAATTAGATTTGTAATTACCGGGGTTCGAACAATAATTAAGTCTATGCGACTGTTTCGGTGAGTCGTCCAAAGGGCTACGGCGACTTTTTAGCAGTGGTCTTAAATATGCTGACACGAGTTAATAACTCTTGAAGTGGCTCAGCCCATCCAAGTTTAAATTTGTTGAGGAAAACGTTAGGCCAAAAAGTTTTATTTTGTATGCGGTAGCATGTGGCTTGTGAATGAAGTTTTTTGTTCGTCTTTTCATCCATTGTTGCTCTAGTTGACGTCAGCTCTTTGTCGTGGTGGCGGTGTAGTGGCGGCGTGACGTAGGCGGTGACCAGTGCATGGAAATGTGCTGACGTCAGCTATAGTAGTATTCCCAAGTATAGTACAATATGGGTCCCGTGCATTTTTTATCTATTTGAATGTGACCAATAGTGGTTTTGAATTTTAGAAATGGAAACATCGAAACTACACTGGCGCTAGCTCGTGTCCTTCAATAGAAACATGTGTTTATCCGTTTGACAAGTGTTCAGCTGAGGGCAATTAACCCCTGTTTGTTTTCATCACACGAGTTTACAGATTGTTTAATTCCGGTGCTTTCAAAGCCGGACTAGCATACATTAGCAACACAGCTTTAGCTTCCTGTTGCGTTTTTGGCCCCTGTCAGTTTATAAATTAAGTGTATTGGGCATTCACAAAAATAAGCGTATTGGGCATTCACAAAAATAAGCGTATTGGGCATTCACAAAAATAAGCGTATTGGGCATTCGCACCACGACAAATTTAATTTTTTTTCTAGTCGAGGCTTGGTAATACACCAATAATTATGCTTTTAAGTCAATACGTTGATAAGTCTTGTTTAATAAGAAATCCGCATCTCTGCCATATTGAGAAACCCCCTAACGAGATAGTACTTAAATAATTGTAATTAAAACACATTTTCCTCACCACAGCCACCACGGCGAAACACGATAGTCATCCTGTGAATACCTTTGAACTTGTGATTGCTGCCGTAAAATGTTCGAACCTCTTAACTGTTTTTATTTCATTTTTTTTTTTACTCCTGTCAAATATTTTTTTAGCCACACTGTATCAGATACAGGGCAAGTCGTTCTTTTGACTTGCTGCTGCAAGCCATTGGCATTTGGCAGACCAGGCGATAAAGCCACGTCTCCATTGTCCGCTCGGGTCGTACCATTTCCGTGACTTTTGAAAACTTCAATTGGAATAAATATTAGAAGAACGAAACAATGGACTCTTGTGTTTGTCGAAAATTAGCCAGAGGTTTTTGTACGTTGATTTTTTGGCACGGTGACAGTGAAAGACTGGGGTCGCCAACTTATAGCTAACAAATGGGGAAAATCATACGAGCGTGCTGAAATTTATTTTCAGGCAGTCAGAACTACGTGTCGAACAGAAATACAATCCCAATGTAATCACTACGATTTTTTTTAGTTATTTAATCGACAGTTTAGGATCTGGAAATGGAGTCTATAAAATGTGGTGTTGGTGGAATAAATTTGCACTATAAACGTTGATGGTTTTTGTGTAACTGAGGTAATAGCAAATTTTATGAGCTGCCTACCATATTTTATTATGCCAATTGATCTCAATTTGTTTTGTCGCAGACGATAAGTAGCTCAAGTAGGCCTGTTTTTGAAAACGCTTACTGACAAGTTGCATTATGTTATGAAGACGTTAAAAGGTAGTAAAAAGAAAAGTGGTTATGAAATCAAATGGTCCTTGTCTAATAAAAAGAAAGTCGTATTTTGTTCGAAATACGAAGTAGGCTGCGATGTAAACTAGAATGTTGGTTGTGACTTTGATTCGCGATTCTCCTCTTCGTTCTTTTAATTCAAAAGGAATGATTCGTCACTGAAGGTTCTTAGCTCAAGACCATAAAAAATATCTTAACCACATTGTTATTGAAATATAAATGTTCTCAATCGTTTTTGCATGTCTTAACATAAATTAAGTGTCTACTAGCTCGTTCTCATGTGCTAAAATTATATTTAAGCAATGGAATATTAATGTATGCAGAGTAGTATAATGGGTTTTACGAATGCAAAGGTCGGTCGAAGTTGTACGGTTTAGGCGACTTCCAATGAATCTGGTCTATCATTGGTCGACCTTCTTTCAAAAGTTGCTCGCAAATCATCAAAATAACGAGCAATCTTGACTGCGTCAATGGGCTTTCACTCAACCAACTATTGGAGTGTTTAGAGCCGGCTTTTTGAATCGCGGGCCATTCACCGTGCGATGCACAAAACCAGTTTCGAGTGACTCAATCCTTTTTGTGTTGTTGACCAAAAATTCACTCCATCTCTATTATGCGTTACTTGCGGGGTGCTCTTAATTGAATACAATTTTGGATGGACAAATAAATGACTTCCGAGTTTGGGTAGTGTGTGGTGGTAGCTGAGGAAACTTGCACTCTTTCGACATTCTTCTCTCCTCTCCTCCCCCGGCAAGAGGAAGAGGGAGGACCGTGTGCCACTTTCGTGGCTCGTGTTCGTTGTTGCCGCCGGGGCTTCGTGCGTCTCGTTAGTGGCGGCTCGTTCTCACTTGATCGCTCTCTCTCCTGTCAAACATTCTCCGTTTTGGCTCGTGCGCCGCCAGCAGTTCAAAGACGTCGCGCCTGCGACGGCCAAGGTTGTTGACCCACTGACCGAATTTGTCGCCGCGCGCGACGCTACCATCGACTGTGGCACGGCAGACGTATGTCCAGCCGCCAACAGGCGGCGCCAGCGAGGTGAAGGGAGTAGAGCAAGGAAGTTAGTCTTAAAATGTTTGTTAAGGAGGTTCACCGGTGATTGAACATCTTATAACCCCCAGGGGGGCGACCTGGAAATTTTGCCTAACCAAGGCTGCCTAGGAAAGGGATCTTTAACGTCCCGATTCCGAAAGAAGGCGCGTGAAGGAATTTCTCTCGCCCGAAAAATTCCGAAGATATCTGCCGGAATTGAAACCGCGATCACGGGCTTTTGAGGCGAACGCGCTACCTCTAGGAAGTTCTAGTTGCTGTTAAAGGTGTCCATGTGGAAAGAAGAAGCGGGGTTTGTTGAATCCCCGTATACCTTTGCCCACTTTGAGTAACACTTTTAAAATGTTATTTCTCCAGTTGATCTGACGGCGTTGTCTTGTTCTGAAACATGCGTAGAAGAGATATGTTGGTTTTTAGTGTCCCGTAAATTTTTAGATTGATTGATTAGACTGCCTGGGAAAGGGATCTTTAACGTCCCGATATCGTACAGACGTTTGGACGAGTGGTTTAGCGACTGACTGTGGTTTGGCGGTCCCAGGTTCGATTCCCGGCGCGGGCTCTCGATTTATTCGATCTCGGGGTACTGGTGAAAATGTGCCTTTCACATAGTGACTATGCACCAAGAGGGGTACAGAGACTCCTGTTGTGATATACACTTCAGTGAATTAAAAAAAAGAAAAAACTTCGAATCATTTTGCACTTTGGAGAAGAGTTAGACGAAACTTCGGTACTACAAAAGTTGTTGATGAGTGTCCGATTACATGACTCATCAAGGAACAACTGGATAGAATTTATTTCGTCATTCCTCCGGTACAGTGCACGTCCAAAGAGCACAGCATATTCAAGTATGTCTGACAAAACTCGGTCAAACCATCTAGAAAAATGGTAGTCCCAGCTTTTCTCGGAAACTACTATTTTCAGTCAAGTTGCATAATGTCATAATTATGTTAGTTTTATTTTCTCCCTCGCACAACAGTTTACACAACTTTGACCCAGAAATTTTGCTGCCGTCGGCCCGACAAAACTGATGAGCTCGCGTGTTTACAAAATCTGCTGTTGCCTTTTTCATGCACGATAAGTTTTATCAAGCGTTGCTTTTACACTGGGGTTGGTTTCACTGAGGGCGAAAGAAGTGGAATTTAAAAAGATAACCATTAATTCAAATGTGGAGATGTCATTCTTAAAGAAAAAAAATTCTAGTGTTAATATTTTATTTTTAATCGAATAAATTTGTCAATCCGAGCGTGAATTTATTTTCGCCATATAAAAGCGTATGTATTTTATTATTTTTTGTGGCGATTCCATCAAAAGTTATTTTCTGCAATGCTTTTAAATTTTGTAAACCAAAATTGATAGTCTTGTTAGTGCGTTTTAATGAGGGAAAAACTGATAATGGATTTTTTTTAAAACAGATTTCTGTTTTGATAAACAAGTAACTTTATGATAAATAAAGTCTTTGTGATGTGTGTCCTTTTCTGTACTATGAGCTTCTGGGCTTTTGTCTAACGTCATAAAATTCGCATGCAATACTCATACAATTTTTAATTGTGTTTATTGTGAAGAAAAAGTTAAATTTAAACAAATAACGTGAACATTTTGTAGCCAGATGTTTAACCAAAGTACCAAAAGGGTTAATGTAAAAGCGGCCGTCTACGTGCGTGAGCCGTCGATCAAGTGAACGACGACCTACTAATGTACTAATGGCGTCCTGCGCAAAATAAAATAAAAATTCTCTCCGGTGGCCTATTGCTGTTTTTCTGCCGATGCCGTCATGGCGACCGCGCCAGCCGAACTGCCGCCAGGGGGCGACAGGACTTGTCATCTCCAATCAATGCCGCCGCACGCTTTCTGGTTTATTTGTTTTTGAATAAATCCCCGCTGCCGAATAGCATGTGTGCCTCGCGAGACAATTTTTTTCCCCAGAGTTCACTCGCTATTCTGAAAGTTGTCGGCTTATTTATTTTTCTGCTCACGTCCACGTCCCCCCAGCTCTGCACGCCACCATCGAAAAACGATTTCAGGTTCCAATTCCGCGGTCTGGCTAGTCTCCGTCTCACCACCACCACCAAGGAGATGTAAGGATAGGGCACTTGTTCGGATATCTCATATATATTATTTTCATTTAGATAGTCGGCTACGTTGTAGTGACGATGCCAAACAAACAAGGACGTAGTCGACTTTCTTCAAATTTCTTCTAAAATAATGTGGACAATTTTATGCATAATGTAGGCCTATGTAGTCTGATTTCATGGTTACGTTGTAATTAAATCATGCACGCATAGTGCCGCCTAAGCACCATGAGGGGTACGTAACGCCTGTAGTGCGGTTGATTGGGTTGATTGGGACAACAACAAAATTAGGGCGTATCTGCCATCAGTTTCTGTTTTTATTATATCTCGTTTTCCACTGATATTCTTTGGTAATATTTTTTAGAAAAGTGTTTTATGTCTCTAACATTATTATCTCTTTGACTGGCACTCACGCCGACGTTGTAGTTTATTTTTCACCTCTTCTATTTTTCGAACGTTGGGTTCACCAATCTGAAAGAGAAGGGCCACGATCTCGCATCAACGTGAGAGGAATTTCCGGGGTTGTTATAACCCTGGTTGGTGCTGGATTGCCTTTTGAGAGCGAGAGCGTTCCTGATTTTCAGTGTTGTTACGGCTACTTTTACGTGCCGTCCGAAAACCGGTATTGGTATATCATTGAATTTTTTGTGGTCTTATCTGAAAGCGATGACTGGTAGATCGTGACTGGTCACATTGTTGCATTAACGAGTGGTTTTAATCTGGCTACCTTTTGAAGTCTTAAACAATTTATGACTCTAGGAATATCGCGAAGGACACGTGTAGATAAGAATGTCACTTAGCGGTTATCCCTTTCTTTTTACGGTTATTTCCCCATCGACAAATTAATTTTTTGGTTTTCTGTGTCACCATGCATTGGTGATTTTATGAGACATTGCTCCACTTTTTAGACTAAGGCTTCGTTCGAAATTATAAAAGTGAGGTTCCTTATTACTTGCTGTATCACCTACGTGTATTTATTTATTTACATTGGCAATTGACCATGTATGGACGTTTCGTTCGGCCGCGACCATAGCGGCAAGCTGCATGTATACAAGAGAGTCCATGTTCCATTGATAATCCGTTTCGTTCAGTATAAAGGTTCGAGCCATAGTTGGTGGCGTTACTTTTGATGACTGGTTGGAATTGTCTCCGCTTCAGTTGCTTAGTTTGCAAGTTCGAATTTTAGGCAAATGGAACGCTGGAAGTGTTTAATGGACGATAGGCCAAAGAAAACTTATCCAATCATCGATCTGACTACACTATCACATGAGTGCACGTAATTTTCCCTGGAACTCCACCAGCTCAGCTTGTATCAACGATTTTCTCTGGGATCGTGGCTGAGCGATGCACTCATATCAATTTTATCATTGCATGACATCTGTGATTCAGATTGCAAATAAGATCCAAGTGTATGCAATAGCTAATGCATAAATTGTCTCACGAATGAACATACGTAAAAACGTGAAGATACGGAAAATTAATTTTTTTTGGTGACATTTTCTGTAACAGAAAGTTGATGGTTAGAAAAGTCTTAAATATCCATTAGAGAATGACCGCGTTTATCTTTATTCTATGGAAATTGTTATACCTTATTTGTGAATGATAGGGGTGTCGAAACTCATTCTCTAATCTTGATTTCTTGGAAGGTTGCATTTTTTTTTGTTTATCGGTGCAGCGAAATCAAACTATCTGGTGAAGAGATTTTCGTCATATGAATGTTGTTCAATCCAAGTTTCAAGTCAAGGAAGCGTGCAGCGGATAAAACGAAGACTCATACAGCTAATTCTGTCCTTTTCCGGCGCCCACACGACTATCGATTATTTGTGTAACTGTGCTCTCTAGTGTTCTCCGTCTCTGGATCCTCCCTCCATCCCTTCCTCCGATGGGTTGTCCAATGTAAACGAATTAGGCGGCTTTGTTTATTTTGGGACGATGAGCGAACATGTGTAATTTCGTTTTATATTCAAACCGTTGTGCGGGCTAAATCCGGATCGTGAAATCAGATCTGAATGCGACGGTGGTGGACAATCTGTGGTGCACATTCAGTTAGTTTGTCCTCCCGAGGCCATGTGTATACATGTACATTTGTGTACGTGGAACCCGATCTGGGAGAAATATTGTGGTCCGCTACTCTCTAGAGGGTCGTCTTATTTGGGGTCTGGCGCTCGCTGACGACACTCACGCCACCTAAATTGTTTAGTCGGCGTGAGTGTCGACTTATTCCCGGTCTTATGAGTATCGGCATCTTTTTAGCTAGGGGGTGTGTGTGCTAAGAGTTGTCTCAACGACAAACTCCATGTTATGTGGTTCCGTGTTGACTGACTGACGTCTTCGCACAAAAGAAATAAGTCAAGTGTTTAGGTTTCTGTTTTGACCTTTTCGACGTTTCACACAGAGACCATGCTCCCGCTTGTTTGCAGACACGCGTCCTTGCATTTGCCAAGACGCCGTCGTAGCATGTCACGTTCATAACTGCTGGGGGGGGGCTCTTTTTGCAGGTAGCTGGAAACATTTCGTCTGCAAGCCTACTTACAAACTTAACAAAAATGGCATTTGGACCCTAACCCTTCTTTTTTATATTACCCAATCAACTGTAGTCAACCGCACTACAGACGTTACGTACCTCTCATGGTGCTTAGGCACTATGCGAGTGGCACGACCAGTACCCGGGAATCAAACCCGGGACCGCCGAGCCAGTCAGTCCCTAAACCAACTGGGCTACGATGAGTCGTTATCCACATTCAAGTGCACATGCCACCACCGTACGACAACAATTGCCCATTTTCTCATGGTTTCCCAATTCCATGCGATTGTGTGACAACCGGATCTGCTCTCCTTTCCTTGTTCGTTATGTTTGGGAATTTAATTGCTCCTGAAATTGTCGACAGACCGATTTATGCTCGTCGTGCTTGGATTTAACACAAACTGGCTATCGTTGTCATTTGTATGCGCGCCCTCATTAAATATTATTCTTGAACTAAAACTAGTCTAAAAATCCCCCCTTTCGCACCTCTTTCAGTGCTATCACGATTCATCCACCTGGAGCTACGCAACACTGTTGAGTGTGCCCGGTGGGAGGGAGACGCCGGCCACCCCTTAGCATGGACTAATCAATCAGCTGTGAGGGTTTTCTAAAAATTGAAAAATTCCTATTTATCATGTATTTTGTATTTTTACTGTAGAAGTGTCGGCAGACCAAAATAGTATATTCGACACTTTTGTTTGTAAACATTAGTTTGTCAAATTTGTGGTCCATGCCATTAACACATGCATCCATTTGCATCTCTGAGTGCCGAGTCATATCACATCGCGTATCGCGTGAAACAAGTTTATGTCGAGCAGGTGTCAAAACACGATCAAACAGATTAATCGAAGCCACTGAGTGCAGACTGTTCACTGAAACTGTTTTTGTTTGTGCGTGTTTTATGAGCCCTCTTGTTACCGTTCCCCTCCAAATTCACCTGTCGTAAACACGGATGTAAACTTGCACCACCGTATATTGGCGAGGCCGATGGTAGCGCTACCTGCCGCGAAATTTGGCAGTCGTTGAAAATTGCATGTGCCGCATTGCACTTGTGTCTATTGCAGTTGACCATGTGGTCACAATGTATTTGTTGTGGTCGCCAAATTTCAAGTAGTATAGTGATCATATTCATCAAGTATAGTTAGTTGAAACTCTAGTTGAGTTGGCGTCATGCTGTGTGTTGAGTTTAGCCGATGTGACATTCTGCAACATATAACATTTCTGGAAAATAATTCAGAATGTCTAAGGCATGAGAAGGCAAGAGATTAGTCGGTGCACATCTTCCTGTGGCCATTAAAAATGTTTCTTGAAATTAGTTTTACAAAAATTGTTTTTGTCAAGGGCAATTTTTTTAAAAACAAATTTTTCCGCAATCGTGTCGCCTAAAAAGCTAATTTCTATTTGTGATAAGAATGTCTCATGAGGATATACCGATCTATCTATCTTATCAATTATCGCCAGTTCAAGGATTCAATCACCTTGTTGAGTTAGTGCGCCCTCTGTCGTGTTTGCTGTTCTCCCGTTCGGTTTGTTGACTGTCGATGTTTGCGCGCGTGTCGACGATGAATGAGAAAACCACGCCCCCTCCTCCATTGCCCACAACCCCTCATTCCACCCCCTACCAGTTCCCCATCACCTATCTTCAGCCATCGCACCCCATGCATTCATTATCTTGACTGTCGGCTGCCACTGTCTGAGACGTATTTTTTGTTGAAATTGTGGTGCTATCTTGGGGGTACCATATCGCGTGTGCTGTCTGCCGCCAAGCCTATCTTTATCACGGGTTCAATAATTTTTCGTTCTCCTCAAAAAATAAATAATAGGGTAAGTGTGTGTGTGGTTCGAATGAGTGGGCGGGTTCGTCTTTTTGTGTGGCGGATCTGTTGTTGTCGGGCGTCAGCCTATCGTCTAAATTTCGCTCTCTATTCGAAATGGCAAAACGATTCCTTCGAAAGTTTTTATTTAATTTTCTCATTTGAATTTGTCACCTAGTACAATCCAGGCTCTGCGCTTTTAGACCGCTAACATCGTCTCCACACGAGACGACTCTAAAGAAAAGAGAGAAAGGGCATTCTTTTGCGGTTTTCATTCGTCTTATAACCAGAATGGACGTCGATAAAAAAATTATGTCTTTTTCTTCTTAATGTCGGTGAAATTTGTCAAGTACATTAGAGAAAAATATTTCAAATAATCAGTCAAGTACGGCGAGTACGATTAATCATTTTAGTTAATCATATATATATCAATTTTCAAGACACTGATACGCATACACTTAGGGTTGCACATAAAAACACAGATACTGGACCAAAAAGGTTTCACGTTGAATTATTTTACCCTGCCTGTATGGCAATTTAACAGAAAGGGACATACTCTGGTGTTTGTGCTGGGTTTAACCATTATGCTTACATGATACATATGCCTAAGCGACCAGAATATTATTTGGGTAGTTTATTTTTCCTACATCATTAGAGTCTGTGACTCACGAATAGTCTACAGGAGTGACTTTACCGCTCAGCGCGTGGGATGATCCTCTGTAATTTCCTACTCTGCTTGTTGGCAGAAGTGGGCCTAGTCATCGCGAAAATTGGGCTTGATAAATTCATATTATTTCGGCTGGCTCGAGCCTCTCTGGTTATCTAATGGACGACATGGCTAACGAGTCACTCACCATTATTGTTTGACGACCTGATAAAGGAAATCTCACTCGCTCTTGAAAGGCGACAGCTTTGCTCGCTCGTTGACACTGTTCGGGCCTACCGTGATTAGATCATCGAATTATGGGGTGGGCTGGTCTGTTCCGCAATCGATTCAACGTTGCAGCGCCCTTTTTTAAAACGGCTACGGAGTCTGGTAACTTATTTCCTTAAAGCGTGAACAACTGATTAAGTGATCCGCTCTTCGATTTCGGTGCTTCTTTCCTTTCGATATATTTTTTATGTCTTATTTTTCTCAACTGGATTGGTTAAATTCATAACTTAAAATAGGTCAACGAATCAATTTCTTGACAGCGCTGGATGAAAGACAAACTGAGTGGTGAACACAAGATTAATACAATTTTCAATTTATAATATATGGATTTGGTCATTTGTTTTTGATCCACGGATGCTCTGGAACGATTGTACAGGACATTTTTCTTTTGAATTTATGCTTGTCTTTTTTTTCTTCAACGCGTAATTCACACAATGACAAGAAAATTTGAAATTTTCGATCATTCTATCACTTTTGTTTTTCTTGATTTGTACGACTCGTCGTAGCCCAGCGGTTGCGGTTGACTGTTGCTTGGCAGTCTCGGGTTCGATTCCAGACACGGGCTCTCGATTATTTGATTCCGGGTTACTGGTGAAAATGTGCCCCTCACATAGTGCCGAAACACCAAGAGGGATACAGAAACTCCTGTAGTGGACTTATTTTCCAATAAAACAGAGAAAATATAGTCAAAAAATGTCCGATAGTGAGATACATTTAATTGTCGGGCATTTTAACAGAGTTTAGCACGTCACAGAGTGGTGACAACATGGCTTGGCGAAGGTCACTGCTCACTTATTTTGTACTACTTAAAATTCAGAAATGCATGCTAAGAGCTGGGGACGAGCTGCACCGCGAAAAACTAACGTAAATTAGAATTTTTAGTCACGTACGTTTTTTTATCTATTTTTCTATCCGGCCTACGTTTTTGCTGTTTGTCCGGTGTCCACTACACTGCGCTTCGTTGTATCTTCGGTGAACAAAGGGGAAACTACTTTCGTACTTGGTTTTGTCGCAGAACCACCGGCCGGAACCGAACCGGAAGTCTTCCGTGTTCAGTTTATGTCCTAGCGGGCCGCACCTCTTCGCTTCGGCGCACGTGGACAAACAACAAATATCTTAATCCACGCTTTCCGGCGACGTGGCCCGGCATTGCCCCGGGGTACATGCTTGTAACCCAGTTGTGCTGTTACAAAGCAATTTTCTAATTCTCTCATTTTGAGTCCTGTACACTTTTGGTAGGCCACTTTTGGCATGGCACAAGTGGGCCGCACGAGAGCCGACCCGTCGCTCAAGAAGAATTTATCAAAAGGAAATTGGTTTGTTGTTGAATTCATGACGATCAAAACTGTCTTGTGTTCCGCACAATTCTCGACCCCACCAAAGCGAAAGGACGAAATTGGCAAACAGATAATCCTAATGCCTTTACAATGCACTGGCGGGGCCACACCAAGGTTTTTGTGGTTGTGGAATATACTATAAATTTTAGTGCTTGGAAATGAAACTGTTCAACAACATAATTGAGGAAGAACTATATATAAGAAATTCCTTTTTCTATAAAGATAAAATGATGAGCAGCTCACTCATTTGTTCGACGACGTTTTTTATTCGCAGGTCTTTCCAAAGCGCAGAGGAATCTGGCCGACAATCTGACCAACTTCAAGTTTGAATGCATTGGCAACAGCCAAACGGATGATGAGATCGTTATAGGTGCGTTTATTATTGTATTTACATAGTGATATTGTAGATTCATTATCATTTTTTAAGAAAATGATTGCTGTAAACAATCAGTGGATGCGGCAACAAGGAAGTTGAAAAACGCGACTGTGTTTATTAGTTTACTTCTTTTTTATACGGTGAACAACACGGCAGAAGACACGATTTAACACTTCCATAAAATTATTTTACGTTGCATATTAAAAATAAATGCATATGAAGACGTCACGTAGGTTCTTATGTTTTTATATGCAACGTTAAATAATTATCCCCTCGCATAGTGCGTGAGCACCATGAGGGGACGTAACGCCTGTAGTGCGGCTGACTACAGTTGATTAGGAAACAAAAAAGAAATTTAATTTACTGATAAATCGTGTCTTCGGCCTATTTGTTCACCTTATAAAAAAAGTAAATTAATAAACCTTTATGTTTTTCAACTTGGTTGTTGCCGCATCCACTGATTGTTTCCAGCAATCTATTCTTCAATAATTATTGCGAAAACAGAGATGTTAGCGAATTCGTAGTAATCACAGTGATCGACTTGCGTACTCCCGGACACTGCGTAGTCATCACTGTGATTACTACGAATTCGCTACGGTCTCTGTTTCCGCGAGTATCATATTTTTTGTGCACAGATATTAATTCCGTAAATTCTTTTATATCTCTGTGTATTTTTGGGAATTTTTAAGTAAAAAGCAAAATATATTTTTCGCTACAAATTTCATAGTCTGTTTTTAGATTGTGTCCAACAATCTTCGTTTCCTAGTTATTACTAACATCGACTTCGCTCCTTTTTTGTGGATAAAAAAATTTGTTGCCTGGCGAATTTTCATCTGATCTCTATTATATTATTTCAGATTGCAAAAAGTTAAGTTAGCATCCTTAAAAATATTTCTTCGACAAAGACGCATTTCCCAGAAACTCATCTCCCTTTATAGAAAATTGGTCGCATAAATATTTTAGGGTCTTTTGTAGAGAGACCTATTTTGATTTATAATATAAATTTTTAAAGAATATTAGAAAAACATTTTAGTCACTCGGCAAATGTTTTGGTATTCGAAACTGGAGCAGCGTCTGTTTTATGTCATTCGTCATTTGACTAGACCAATGTTCGCATTTTGTTTACTTACGTTTTATGTCACTTTTGTAATTATGTCTCCCTCGTCTCTTTCCCTGTCTGAACGAACTGGCCATTTCAAGGAACATGCCTAACTCGGGCTCGATTATTTTTTGGGTCCATCATTTTTGATGTTTCCAAAATGTCAAACGGTCCCACGGCACCCACCCCCTCAGAGGACAGACTTCCCACGTTCAGACTTTATCTGGTCGGGTTGGGGGATACATAGTGGTAAACCCCATTCGATGCATGTGGCATTACATGTGCCGGCACGGACCGTTTTGTCTCCGCCCATCCTGTTTACCGTACTTTCGCATCTCTCGCGTTATTGGCTTTTCTGTTTCTGTTCACTCATGTCGACATTTTGGTATTTTATGTGCTTGTTTTGCTCTCGAATGGTTCCGTAGAGGGAAAATTCAGTCGGCCGCTGTTACACCCCCGCCCCACTTATCCTCTCAATTTCATTCGTCGTTATTTTGGTATCCATCCCACAGACATTATGCTGCTCTGCGGCATGCTATTCCCGTTTTTAGGTTTTATATTATTTTTATTTGTGATCTTGTAGTATTTCAAAAGCATATCCTCCTGTGATATAGCATACCTGCATTATTTGAAAAGTTGTTTCTTCCCGCTGGACTCACTTTGGTACGTTGTTCTCATTCTATGAAGATGATGCATCCACAGTTAGCACCAACACTGGTTCAGACTATCTTCCAGGGTGGGCCCGGCATTAGGGTTGATGCTCCCTCGCGTCCCACCACGGGAGATCAACGGGAGGGAGGGGTGAACATCTTCACCGCTGGGGCTAAGAATGGTATTTTGCTGTGATAAATGAGAAATCGTTCCACTGAGACCGCCGACCTTCGTTCGACCCTCGGTCAACCCCTCAATGGCCGGGGCGGAGACTTCTTTCGCGGGGATATCGTCCCTTTCACCGTTACACGTATAATCTCTGCATTCCGGAAAAGAAAAAATGTCATGTTCATGAGATCCCCCGTCCAATTTACGTGGTTGGGCAACCTTTATGTAACCGGTATCCTAAAGCTACCCAGTAACCTTGCACCATTGTAAAAAAAATGAAATCCAAATTCCTTAGCTATGGTCTCAGATATACTTTTTAAATATTATTTTATGATCCCGGAATCCTTCGTCTGAGCTTCTGAGGCGAGGGTTTCAGTTAAAACATTTGACAAATTCTTGGAGAAATTTTAGGGATGAAAATGAACGATGGGTTTACTGTATATATACTCGTTGGGGGTTTAAAAAATAAATGATTTGTTTATTCAATTTCAATTCTTGAAAACTACATGTTGCTCTTGTTAAATGGCACGAAGATAATATTTTTAAGAATATGATTAGAAAACCAAAAAGATATCTGGGCCGAAGTATTTTTGAAATTCTGGTACCAATTTTTTTTCTATTGTCGAATAATTTCTTCTGCGATTTACTCATCGGACGCCATGCCATCTTTAAAATTTGTATTAATAATTTAGTATTTGCTGTTTCGTCTGTTTCAGGTTCGTCCTTGCATAAAATTGGAGCATACATCAACCAAGTAGAAGATGAACGAGAAAGAATCGTGAGTAGAGTTCTGTCCCAGAGAGACATATTGTTCGCAAAATTGACCTCTTAAATTATGGTTTTTGGAACAATAAGTTTGTAATTCTAAAATCAGCTCAACAATGTATGCCAATATTAGTTATTCTTCTTTGAGTGAGTTATATGTTATATTAATATCTGTTCTTCAAACGTGCACGATTTGTTCTGTTATTTTTTGACAGCTCGACGTCGCCCACGAACAGTTTGTGGCTCCCCTGGAGGATTTCCGAAAGAAGCACATTGGCGTCGCTAAGGCGAGTATATTTCCTTGATCCCTTTCCTAGGCAGCCTAGGTTAAGCAAAATTACCAGGTCTCCCACCAGGGGGGAGGGGAGGAATGCTTTAAGGCTAGAAAGCTGGTAAGCCTCTTCTCCAAATATTTTAAAGTATATAATTTTAAAGTGTAAATATGACCAATAGTCAAAAATGACAAACCGAGGTATGTATCTGCTTTGCTTGTAGATAATTTGTTTAAAGAGGTTTTACTTAACCAGATGAAAAGTCAGGGGGAATGTTGGACGCGAACTCAATTCCGGCGACGAAAACGCTATACTGTTCCAATTTAACGCAATCACAAAAGATGTTGGCGGATTGAGGAAATTTTTCAATGTAAATATAAAAATTATTTCAATTGTAGTTGACTTCAAGCGACACAAATGTTATTAAAAATGTCGCTTGCGGTCTACTACATTTGTAATAATTTATACATTTACTTTGTAAAATGTCCGCAATCTGTCAACATCTTCTGTGACTGTGTTAAATTGGAACTCTTAAAAATAATTCCTAATGAAGTGAATCTCTCATCTCTGAAATTATTGTGTTGCGTTTTCGTCGCCGGAATTGAGTTTCCGTCCGGCATCCCTCTCCCTGACTTTTCATCTGCATCGATAATCCTGGCGTCTCCATATCTACTAATTGAGGTTTTACTAAGCCACCAATCTCAAACAGTTAGTGCTCTTGCAAGAGCTATGGTGCGTTGTACTTAGCACATTGTACGTGCGGACCACGCAGTTTGTGACAAGGAGTTTAGAGTCTTTTGCGAAATGCGAATGTGTTTTGAATGGACGCACCTATTCCACTAGAAATTATATGAGGTCAACAATTATTTTAGATATTATAATTGAGAATATTGCGTAACGATTGTTTTAATTCATCACCATCTTTATGTTCCAGTGGTTGAATGTTTTGAAATCCAGAAATCGGAATGCGCTCCTCGGTAAACGAAATAGTAATTTTTTTATTCGTTTGCAGGATGGGAAGAAGAAATTCGATAAACAGACCGCCAAGTTTTGCCAGTCTCAGGAGAGATACCTCAACTTATCGACGAAGAAACAGGGGAACATCTTGGTTGAGGTATGTACCATTATCGTGTATCTTTTCATTTCTATGTCGGGGTAAGAGAAAGGCTCAAAACGGAAGTCAATAAGATGTGAGAAGACCTCTGGAAAAATTAACTTAGGCAGCTCATATTCCGCTGTATTTAATTTTCTTTTCAAATATCTAGGAAATTACTTTTAGATTTTTTATTTGATTTTGCTCGAAAGTGTGTTCGATTCCGTATTCGATTTCCCCGTCGGAGCAGGATTAAATATTGACAGCGTGGAGAGAGAGTTAGATTCCCGACGAATTTATTTTTATTAAATCACAAATAGTTTTTCGCTTTCACCAAATTGAAAGAACGGCTCCCCAGATTTCTCTAAATTAAAAAACAAACATACCCCTCGGAAAGATAAAGCCAAATTGGTTGTCGTATACGGCTATACCACACGATTTTAATTTTCACCGAGGATTGTTCGCGTGGTTGGTAGTGGCGTTGGGGAATTTTGTTGGTTCACCACGATTCTCCCACAAATTTCAGTGTTAACTTAAAGAATGCTCATCCAGTAACTCCATCTGGTGAGCCAGTTTGTAAGCTATTGCGAGAGCTGTGTCAAGGCAAGTGTGCCGTCATTAGGTTGGGTTGCTATGATTGGTATTTAGAGGACGATGTAGCGTCATCATAAAATTGTCGTTTTTCTATACGGTAGAACTGCTGGCGCCAGACAAATTCAGTCGTGCATTTCGCTGGTATTATCGCGAGATGAGACTATTTGATTATGGTGGTAAAAATTAAACGATTTGGTTACGGGCGCTGTCTTTGCGTTAATTATATTGCTGCTGCATTTGACAAATTATAAAAAATGGGGCAAGTCAGTCCAAAAGAAAAAAATTCAAAATCCAAATCATTTTAAAGAAATCTTTTGTGTTTTCTTATTCATACCCGAACTTAAAATTAAAATTGCCTAAAGTAACGTAGTGAATTTAATCTAAAACATTGTTATAGAGACAACATTGTGGTTCCAACACAAACAACAATAAATGCGATTCTGTTTGTTTTGTTATTGAATAGTTTTATTTTTGTTTGCCATTCGAAACTCACACACTGAGGGCATTTTATTATTTCCGTTCCCACATCGGATCAGTAGGGATTCGCTATGCCTTGTTTTATTTTTCAATATTACTTTATACAGCGTTCCGTATAAGTGACAAAAATGTGCAGAAAGTTGCCAGAGCAGGTGTTGGCAATAACAGTCAACAGCAATATGGATTACTGCTCGAGGCTTCCGTATGGTGCGTGGGTTCGAGTCCAGGTACAAGCTATCGCATGACAATTACAGTAGAATGAAGAGAGCGTTAGTTCGTGATCAATAACAAACTCCGTTAACATAACAACAACGTTTCGCGCCTATCTTGTTTTTGTTGGACACGCGTATTCAGGATTGAACTTTGGGAATTTCCATGCCCACGAGCTCGCACTCCACGCTCTGAAGTCTCCGCCGGATACAAAATGTCAGACTCGTGGATCTGCATGTGGACGCCTTCATTTTATAGTCCAACCAAATACCCATGACGTCACCACTGTTGGAAAGGGGAAGAGTGCGACGATGATATTATAGCGTGACACGCGTCACTGTGTTTTCTTTTGAGTTTATGAATCGTAACCGATCGATACACCGTCCTCCTAAGGCCCTCTTTCGGCTAGAGCTGGCGTGCCCGAAAGTTAACAACATTTTTTTTTTAAATTGCGGATAACAAGATTAAATATTCATTTTAAATTCACTCTTGGAGAGGAGTAAATATCGACGATTGACTTGGATAAAATGTGATTTAAAAAATTGGCAAATGTTGGAAATTGTATTTGCAATATTATTAGAAGATTGTTTTGTTAAATGTTTTTAAGTTTTCCCAAATACGTTTGAAAACGTTGTTGGTAGGAGAGACGGTTCAGATTTCGATTCCCGGTACGAGTTCTCGTTTACTCCAAATAAGAAAAACATGATGTTTCAGTTTCAATTTATCAGCTTGTTTGAATTTTTTTAAGAAGTGACGGAAGCTGTCAAATTAATCCGATGGTTTGTTACACTGGTCTCAGGAGAATTAGCGTGTGTTTCAGTGGACACGAAAGAATGTTTGCGACAACCCACTGGCCTTTGTAGAATGTCGGGAACGGAGGTGGTGGTGATGGTGGTGTAGCGGACGCGAAACCACTGAGGTGGGTTTCGACTGACGTAGGCGCCAGTGACGTCACAATGGCTTATTTGTTTCGTAATCTGTTTGCCCGGGTAAAGGTATTTCGGCGGCCGACCGGGTTCAGAGAGAATTCGTAACGTTGTATATTTTTTTATCAAACGATGCTGGTTCTTTCTTGAAATTCTCGTGTGCTAGCTGTAAACATGTATGCGATGACTGCCGTTACCGCATAGCTTCGGTTTGGACGCATCTGCTACCTGTTCCTTGCCGCCATATCTCTCTGCCCTTTATCTCTCCTGTTGTTGATGGGCTTATCTAGATCCTTGTGGGTATGACTTTGATGTGTTTTTGGGTCAGGGGTTGTGCAACATTGTTTTTAAACGGTAAAATCTCCCCCCTTCAATCTTCTTGTAACTTGCATTTCTGTTTTCTGTCTATGAAGAATTTATTTTTGTTTTCACACAAGCGTTCCTTTTGTGACGCTAAGAACACCTTAATTTAGAATGACTTAATATGATCACAATTATGTGTGGGTGTTACGGCGCTTTATGTAAACACTCGTGTGATAGAAACAAATATGTTTATTGGGCTGTCGCCCTCCCAACATCTTCGCCTTAAAAGTCTACATATCACTTCTACCCATATAATGTATTTATGTCTGATGGACGAATCCCGATTCGGTCTCGAATCCACAATTTTTTATCAGTAGATAGACGTTCTAGCCACTAGACCAAAAGCATGAAGTGCCATGCACTTACTGGCAGCGCTAATCACTGCAAGATGACTGCCTAACTTATATATTAACTTTACAGGTGCAGACCGTCTTGTGAGTGGAAGATGGAAGATTCGGAAAATAGATTAATGAACGAGATCGTAGTAAAGGAAATGGGGGGAGGGTGGTTAATTCTCCTCTGCGAAACGTCACCTGTACGGTGGAGGGGGGAGGGGTACGTTTGCATGGTTACGGGTGCGCGTTGTCAAGCGTATCCGTGATGTGCGGGCGCTTCCGTGACGTACGGAGCGCCGTTCCATTGTGGCGGCGGGGGCGCTACGTAGCGCGCTAATTGCCGTCGCCCCGGCGCTGTAGCACGAACCGTCATCGCGTTGCGGTGCTCCAGCACTTTTAATGATAATTATGTCTCTCGCTCATGATGATGATGATGCTGGCGGTAGAGATTGACTGGTCTTGGCAACTAGCCGACGTGAACGTGACATGTATGACGTCAATCACTCACGATACTCTAGCATATCCCGCATATCTAGATTTTTTTTTTTTTTTTTTTTATCAACTGTAGCCAACCGCACTACAGGCCTTACGTCCCCCTCATGGTGCTTAAGCAT
>JAQGBY010003015.1:0-20664 GCA_034698785.1 Mycogona germanica
AGAGCCCGCGCCGGGAATCGAACCCGGGACCGCCGAAACCACAGTCAGTCACTAAACCAACTGGGCCACGACGAGTAGTTACATGCAGACAGATACAGGCATGTTAGTGTAAAATCTGATTGTGTCAACAAAGCCAGTAATGTAAAGACAAATTAAATTTAATTCAGTATAAATCCACTCCGGTCACCCAACAATTATTTTGAATTTTGGAACAATATGGTTGGTTTTAAATAGAAACTCTGAAATTCGTGATGAACGGACTAACGATGTCATTGTCACAAAGAATACAACTCAGTATAAAATTTGTATAGTAAAAAAAAATTCGTATCTTGTAACACGCACAATGATAAGATTGGTATTATCGAAAGAAGATAACTGATTATCTTTATAAATATGAACGTGTATTTTGTCGCTCGAATTAAGTTATTAATAAAATCCTTAATGCCATCCATTCTCAATTGTTAAAGGCACTCAAATCCACGCAGGAATCTTATAGATTTTGTGGCACTTTGTCAACCGTTAAACTCAATAAAAATGTAACAATACTGTGATTATCTCATCAGGTTGTCTAAGTCAAAAAAACATTCATGTTCAAGTATTAACAGAATCAGGGGACACTGACCACTCACTAACATAACAATTTGAAACAACGAAGCTATTACAACATTTGTAAACATGACTGGATCAATAAATTGAACCCAAAAGTTGTAAAATTTAGCTTTGTAAAAGTTAGCAAAAATTAGTTTTTTCTCCTGACGTTAATGATTAAAATCACCGATGATTTTAAAAATTACAGTGGGAAGAAATACTCTAAACAATATTTCCCATAATTTCACTTTAGTCACGAGGATATCGTGGTACGAGTGAGAATTTGGCATCTCAGACAAAAGCAGTAATATGAACTTGAATGTACGTTTGAATAAAATAGTCTTGCTGAATGGGGTCCTCAATGTACAACAGCAATAATGATGTATTAGTAGGGTTGGAGAAAAGTAAATAATTATCAAGTTTCACGTACACTTGAATGGATAATATCTGATGGCACGTAAAACTTGGCAATGCAATACATATCCCATGTGGAAATCAATATCAACACCGTGTCACCACAACCGTTTGTTATTTCTATTTTTTGTCCAGGTCATTCAGCGATATCAGGAAACTTAAGGAACAACAAATTAATTACCTTTGGAGTGGATGTTTGCCATCCAAAATGTTAGAAACGATAGTTGTTCTGCGGCCTCAAAGTTCTGTTACGCGAATTTCATTTTTTTAAGCTGTGGTCCTGACCCAAATAAATGATCTACGACATTACCTACGCACCCCCAACCATACTGAGCTTGAACTCGATTTGTTCGACAATTTCGTCCACTCTGCCTGATGATCCCTTGAATTTGCTTAGGTCGGGGCCCATCATTTTCACTAGGGCAGGTACCTGGAAAGAGAATATATTTAGGATTAGCGATGAATCTGGTAACTATGAATTGAGTGAAATATAATTAAGTGAGCTTTAGATTTAATATCCGAGTAAAAACTGATTTTACTTACATCGTTATAGCTTATTTGCATAAACCGCAATAACGTTGATAACAAATGGTATGCTGCCAAATAAATAAATGTTTAATAAATTAGAACAGTTTATTATATTTAGGTGAAACTGTAAAGGAGAGTGAAGGAACAAGTTATGGTGCTCACCGTGATCTTCACTCAAATCTGAATGCAAATGTTGCAGGATGGCAGAAGACAGTTCAGTCGCGGTGTCATCGAAAACCTGCAGGTGTTACGCAAAAATACCATTAATAAAAAGCTCAAATAAATGTCCCGACCTATGTTCCGTTACCAATTGACACATGCTCAGATACTAACTGTCGACAATATTTTCGGTCAAAACTAGACGCAAATGTTTACCTCTTTATTGCCAATATTGTACATGAGGTTGACGCCCTTCTGCTGCATTGAGGGGCGCGGATCCAACAAACTGTTCACAGCAACTCGGGTGGTGACTCTGCCGTTGCTGCAAGACTGGCCTTCGTTTTGCCATTCGGATATGTACAGCAGCCAATCAGAAGCCGTTGCCGGTTGGCAGAGATTACATATCTGAGACATAGATAATGAGAATGAATTGTTAGATTTATATACTCCAGAAAATCATGCGCGAATGCTCATTATTTAATTTCTAGTTTTGCTCACCAATGTCGCAATCTCCTCCTGAATTTCGGGATCCAATTTCTCGAATTCGTTGATGTAGTTCATCAGAGCATGATCTTTGCGATCCATGTGCAGCAGCAATATAACGTCGTCCTTCAGCGCTGCCGCTTGCAGAAATTTTATGAGTGCGGTCTTTCCTTCCTTAGACACGGTCTTATCCTGGACGAGTCTTCCTGTGGAATTGATAATAGAGTTCAACTAAATATGAATTTAAAATGAATCCTTACAACGTGTTTTGCCTATCTGGTACATATCGACTATAACCTGTTTTCGAAGGTCTGTATCCTACTTACCAATCATTTGAAGGTGCTGGGCGCCCAATGCCCACGCACCGGTGTCTTCTAATACGAATTCGCATAACTCCGCGAGAAACTGGAGCTCTTCTTCACTCAAGAGATCCTTTAGGTATTTGTTCATGTCTTCAAATGCGGCAACAGCCTAGAAATAATTTGATAGGAAAATTTTCACAAGTCAAATTTTGAAGAGAAAAAATTAATAAAGAGCTTGAATATCAAATTTCTGCGAAAAATTCTAATAGTTGGTTTAATTATCGCAACTTTGAGCGCTTCGCTATAATTTTATCCGATAAGATGTGACAGAGCAAAGCGAAAGCTCCCCCCAGAAGCTGCCCGCATAGCACGCGTGTCCTATGGGGAAAGTACCCTACGCTTTCCATGAACCTCGCGCACAGCAGCAGAATCATGGCGAGGATGCACAAAGATATAACCCAAAAACCAATTTTATTTTCAACATTTCAAAAAATAATTTCAATTGACAACGATTCATACTGCTAAAGATGTTTATTTGATCTCCATTTTTTGAAAGGAAACTTACTTAAAAAAACTAATTTAAAATTGTTTCGTATGGTCACAGACTTAATCCAGAGTTATCGAAACGATTTTTTGTGAAATAGTGTTGTCACTGATAGATTCATTATATTAAAAAAACATACACAACACAAACAAAACATGAGGTAAACTCTTAACTTTCACAGATTTTCATTGGTCTATCACAAACGAATATGTTAGGACACCTTATATAATGTTTATTAAAACAAAAATCATTACGCCAATCTAATGCTAACAATTATTATATAAAGACTGGCCAATATTTTATTTTATAATAATTGGAATCGGGCAAACAAAAACTGAACAAACGTCACGGCAGGTCTTCATGCTGGAAAAGGAACATGCATGGTTTCTATGAGTTTACAATGTTTTTACAGGGTTAGGAACAATATCTGCCATAATTATAACACATTCGTTCTCGTAATCACTGGTGATTTATTCATTTGATTCCGTATATTTAAAATCTTCACGTATTGTTAAAAATTTATTGTGGGCAATTTTGCTTTTTTATTGCGTGCGTGGAAAATCGACCAACGAAGCAATCAACTTACGTTGATGTCAGTGAACACGATGGCCGGCACACGTGGCTTTTTTTCCTTGCGCGGTCTCACAGTCTCCTCACCGTCGGGCGTGCCCTCACGTGGTGCGGCCGAGGGCTCGGCTCCATCGGCGTCCGCCATTTCCTCCTCTTCCTCTGTGTTCGATTGACGATGGCGAGCCTGACGGCTGGCGGCGGCGTCTGCGTGTCTGGCCGACCGCGACTCCCTGGACTCGTCGGTGGTAACCTGATTCTGTGAAGGTGGTGGCGATGGTGACTGCGAAACGCTGTTGGCCGAAGACTGGACCTGAGGTGTTGCTACTTCTGCTGCTGGTTGTTGTTGTTGCTGCTGCTGCTGTGCTGGTGGTGCCCCAGATTCCTGTACGTCTCGTTCAGCGGCTTCCGCGTTAAATTCGGGGAAGTCTCCTTCGAACCGGCGCTGTGCTGCCTCCTCGGCCCGAGCTCCGAAACTGACTCCGCGGCTGCCTTGTGCTCGCAGAGACAGCGACTCTATCATAGGCCGCAACGATTCACCGAGGGGTCTGAAAACGAAACAAAATCGTTCATTTTACAGTGTCCACAATTGACAATACTTTACAATTCTAATTTGTTACATTTGAAAAAATTTAGGCGTTAATGACACGGCGTTAATCACGATCCAAGAGAAAAGGTGCTTATAAAGTAATGGCCGCAGCTAAAATTTGAGAACTATTAGGTCAATTTTTTCAAACAAGTAACATATATTTAATTTTACTGGTAATTGCGGAAAATATAGTTTCGAACAGACCGGGAGTTGAACCACGGATCTTTGGTGTCACGGATCCAGTGCTGTTCCGAATTCCCCATTTCCGATTAATATCATGCAGACGTCCTAACAATTCTTTCTCATTAGGTAACATATAATTTATATTAGAGTAATATATATGTTTTCCAATTTTAAATTATTCTTTCAGCACATTTGTTTGCCATTCCAACCTAATTTGTTTTTGTTAAATTCGTCCAATTTTGAAGCCGTTTAAGGGCCTGACGTTTGCGTACTCCATTCATGCGGAATTTTTTTTAACCCGAAGCACTAACTATCCTAACCTATACCACCGAATCATTAATAATTGATTTACCGACATTCCCGAAATATCAGCCAAAAAAGTTCTCTTACGGCAATTTTCAACAGGACGTGGTTGATGCTTGATTGACGCTGCACCACTACACTGACTGGTATCAGCTGCTGCTGTGTAACAGATAGCAGAAACCAGCAGAATGTTCACACTACACAAAGAACGTTTCAGTACATGCGCGTTCATTTTTTTTCTTCTTTTTAGCTACCACCGACATGAACCATGCGGCCAAATATAGACCTGGACAGAAATGCACGCCATTTGGGCAACCAATGATGAAGCCGGCGTTCCCTTGCTCACGACTTTATTTCTGCGACGCCTGGAATACTCAAAACGAGTCAACCCATAGAGAACCAAAAGGGTTTGTCAAAATACATTTTTGCGAATTTCAACGGAAACGGCAATTTCAACGGCAGTATTCAACATTATTGTTACTGTGTTCTGGCTGTTGATTAACGAACTACTTCGATTTGCTGTTTAAAAAAATACCGTTGGAATCCTCGTACAACTAGGCATTTATTTTAAGAGAATTTAGAGAAAAAAATGCATCCGTCGGCCGCAAGCACGCACATGTGTCAGATTCGCCGGGCGATGAAAAAGGATGCTTCAAAACTAGCTAAGAATACTTGCAGTAGCCAGATACATTTGAATTTTCTGTTTTTAAAAAATGGATTGTTTTCTATTCAAATGTAATATCATTGCAATTATCGTTAACTGTAATGTCCTTTATGCAGTTTCGAAACATGACCCGGTTTCTTTGGTTCTCCAAGTATCTCGCAGAGCGCAAGAGATCTTTTTTACGGGGTAAAACGATAGTCGTAATATTTCCCAAAATAACTAAGCAGTTGCGTCGACAACAGTTCGTCGCGCATAGTGTACAGCTTAGGTTCTAAATGTCAAACGAGTGCTAAACCTGGGATACCCAATTTTAAAAAGTGGCCTTTCCGATCGATGTGCTAAATAAATTGTCACTTTTTTAGCACCTAGAGTAGAGAAATTGAATTTAAAAAAAATTTAAGAACAGATAAATTATTTAAACTGTTTAACCATTAGAAGATGTCTGGTGATTTATCAAGTCCACAATTTCAACCACGTTTCGAAGGTGGGGAAGGAGGATTAGTTATTCTCTCCGAGATATTTGTTAAGGAGGTCCACCAGCGTGTTCGCCCTAAGACCCCCCAGAAGGCGACCTGGTAATTCTGCCTAGACCAGGCTTAGTATAAGCTACCTAGGTAGGGATCTTTAACGTGTGCCTGAAATCGTAAAGGCTTTACTTTCATTTCGAATGAAGGCGTGCGTAGGAATTTCTCTCACCCGAAAAATTCCGATGGTTACGGTCGGGAATCGAACCCGCGATCACGGGAATAACAGCTCGACTAGCTAACCATTACGCCACACGAGACCCTCGATTAGTTATTCTAGCGCTGCAGCTGTGTACCTTCTTTAACTATAAGTCTTTTTCGACCTTCTCAAATTCTGGAGTAGAGCCAGGAATGTATTCAAATATGGTTATGAACAGCGGATGCATTTCTTGATGAGGTTCTGTTCGTGTACAGCTGTGTAGTGTGGTACACCTTTACTCGACGACCAATATAAGTATGGACAGTTGAACGCGGCGTCGCCTATGGTGGCGCTACGCTCGTTGACACGTGTTTTTAAGTTTTACAGTAGAACGGTTTGTAAAATTGGCAACTTCAATAAATCAATAACGCACCACAGATTATTGAAACAATTTAAGTAAAATTATCATGTGATCTTATAAAATTCCAAATGAAATAATAAACTTTTAAAGAGGTAAATATAAACTTTAGGAGATTTCTTCAATCTCGTATGAATACGAAAAATTTAATTTGTCAAGTTATTTTTTAACCACAATTACATGTTTCGCGGCGAGGGAATATTCTGCGAATATAATGCAGTGACGAAATGTCCTTCCGGGTGAGGTTACGTTTTCATTCTTTTGGTTACCGTTAAAAAGTTTAACTCCGAGCTGTATCAAATTTCATACACACAACAGCTTGATTACACGGTAAAATAACGTCATATAGGTAAACCACATAACATTTATGATTCAAAATTATATCTATAAATAAAACTGTAATTAATGTTTCACTTGAAATTCTTGTGCGCAACTGTCGCTGTTCAAAAATCGGGTTAATACAATCGACTTATAAAATTTGCTTCTATTTAATCTATTCTTGTTAGTCATTACCATTAAAAGTTTTTGAACGAAATTTTACGAAAACAGATATTGCGTGACGCGAAGTGCGATCAATTTTCTAAACAAGGAATACCAATTAATTTTTCAGTTTCTCAAGTAGTGATTGTAATGTGGTTCATCGACATAATGAAAAATAACTTACGTGCTGAGAATATCGTCGGGAAGGTTGACAATGTATTCTGGTATCGCAGTTCCAGTCAGAAAAGTTGACACCTCGTTGGAGAAATTGTTGCAATTATGCTTGAACAGGTCGTATGTTCCCGGCCTGCGGCGCGCACGAAGCACAACACCGACGAAGTAGAAAAAAACGTCCAAGTGGAAAAACACACAATCACTATTTCAGCCTCAACGAGTCATGAGGAGACAAGAGATGGAGAAAGATGGCGAGCGAAAGAGAGAATGAAAAAAGCAGTAAAGCAAAAGTTTATTTGGCAAAAATATCCAACCTGAACGAAGACTCTCCCAAACCGAAGACGTACTCTAAAAATAGGCTGTACGGAACTTCGGTCTGCCCCAGCTTGATAACTCGGTCTGGCTGCCCCAATACGGTGCCACCCTAAAAATAGGTAAATAGTCATGTTTGTGAACGGTACGGCTTGCCATGCAAGCTCACGACCTCACGCGTTTATCGTAGAAAACCCACGAATTCGAATATTCTGGAGAATTTGTCATGTGCCGAATTGTTGGGCGTTAATTGCAAACTCAAAAAATAAAATGTGCGTAACTTTGTAACATGTTACAATATAAAATTCAATACAGGGTAGTCTGCTCCAAGTACTAATATCAATTTCTTTATTTTTAATGTATAACTCTGTATAATGTTTTTCTTGTTAGACTTTAGCCATTCCATCGACGGAAAATTAGCCAAAGAAAAGTAAAAATAACTATCATAATTGAGATAAATGATTAACAAACAGATTTGGTCGAGTGGGTAGTGTAACGAACATGTATTCTTCTTAAGGGCTCGTTTAATGTCAAAATTGGGAAAATTGTGACGACGAACGGGACATATTAAAATGGTTGAGAAGCTGCATTGTCGTTGTGACTCTTACTTCAACTTCTATTTCCCAGTGGAATAGCCTTAACGAGTCTTTAATCAAAGGTCTGTTAGAATAGGACAACCACATAATTGTCCATAACTAGTCGTTCGACCCCCGCTATAGGTCCCATCCGGGGCTGCTTATGGGTACATATTGCAATTGTAATCCAGGAGTGCGGGGCACAGTGCGAACTCGCCGGTCTCGTCATGCGGCGCACCCTCTGGAATGTCACCGATTCGGTCGATCCCATTTCCCGGTCCCGTACACCATTTTTTTGGGCAATGCACTCTTCGCTCGCGCCAATGTTTTGCTCCCAAAATAGCGTTAGCACACACAGTGTAACCATCCCGCCTCCCCCTTCTAATCTCCGTGTGGTGACTGAACATCAGATCGTGCAGGGCATACGTGAATAATCTTCCTCTATCCTTTACTCTCAAAAAACTTCTATCGAGTCACTGGCGCTGGTATTTTGGTCTATTTTTCACTGAATACTACTGCAATTTAATATGCCGAATGTAATTTCGTAATTTTTTTAATTTATTTTGCTTTCACGCTTACTATTCATGATATCCAGGTCATCATCACAGTTCCCAAGGAATTCCAAATTGAAACTCTTTTTCTTTTTTCTTTATTAAAGTAGTTTTTTTTCTTGTTTTCTTATTGTTGTTGAGAAGGTTAACTTTGATTCTTTATCACGTTTCGCCTCATTGTCACTGGCTCTGGTAGCCGATGAATGAATGGGGTTTTCTTTTCTTTGTTGTACAGCAGTTTGAAATTTAAAAATAAAGTACTCGTAAATATACTGCATACTGCGAACAGTTTGAGAACCTTTACTGCTCTCTGCAATAATTGGCTGTTTCTGAATGGCATCGAACTTTATCCAAAAAAATTTATTTAACAGTACTCGTTCGAGAATGCAGAACTCACAACACGCCACTGTGCCCCGCCCCTTTCCCTTCTCTCGATCCTGCGGGCGTCTAATTTCGACAGATCTATGGTGATGCGACTGGAGCGATCCGATCAGACGAACAGGCAACCCAGTCAGTGACGCTACTGGCGAAACCTAGCGGATGAACGCCGAACTTAATGACGAGAGCACAATTATCTTCGATTGCTTCATTAACATTAGAAATATGAAAAATAGCAATCAAATATTTTTTTTTGTAATCGAGCGGGTTTGACAAAAAATGTTGGTGCGCGCAGATAAATGGTTATCACCCAGAGTTAAATTTTACAAATTTCTAATTCATTGATTGATAATATCCGTTTTGTATCATTTTAACTTACTTTTTCTTTTAATGTATTCACTGTAGTCACTTGTGTTGGGAATCGAAGCGCTCAAGAAATTGTATGAGAGGCACATTTCCACCAGTACACCGGGATCGAATACACAAAAGCCTGGAACGGGAATTGAACCCGGAACCGTCGACTACTATTCAGTGGCCCTGTCGACTGGGTACGACGAGTAACGCAATTTTTAATTTGCTATTAAATTGAAATGGATACACATTATTTCTGCCTTCTGGCGGCACTGCATACCAAAAATCCTTTTTAAACTTTGTTGGTCGAGAAAATAGATGATTTCAAAATGTGAAAACCACGCACATAAAGTATATATGAACCACTTCCAAATGTTTCCAACTTCAACGCAGATGTATATGCTCGACGAAAACTCGAACGAGTGAACACCAAATTTACGTTTCAAATATTTCAGAAAAGGAAGAATTTCAGATCATTGTAAGTGCCACAAAAATTATGTAAATTGCGTAAGGAGCAATTTGCATAGCATGTTGAGCGTCAAATAATAATAAAAATCTCGGAACGATTAACGACCGATTATATATGCCGGTATTTTTTGCTAGACTCGTTTGAAAGTCAAAAGCATCCACGCATCTTGTCTCGACCCACTTAAGCGTACCGGAAGAAATGACAGGAACAGGCTCCGACGTTGTACCATCGCCAACAAAATCTAGCCCCGATGTCTCCTCTCACCCCGTCGTCGTAAACAACTGAAAGGTGCCAAACAAATAAAAAATTCATCGCGTAAAACTTACGGGACTGCAGCTCTCGATGCCGGCTCCACCGTAAAAGTATTCCCGTCCGTAGGCGATGATGCCGGTGTGCCAAACGCCCTCGATGTGTTGACCTGCATTCGGACGACAAACAATTGTATTTTCTTAATATTTCAAAAAGACGTTAAAATAAATAATATTTTCATAATTTTTTTTTTATCGAAACTTCAGTAAAAATAATATTTACATTTTTTAAATTTTGGACATATTTTTTTCACCATTTATTGTACTTCTTATATATTGGGTAAAATAACTAAGATAAGACTAATCAACTACTGCTACATCACCATTGCATGATATTGCAAAATTGGAAACCATCAATGTGATGCGCAAGGCAATATTGCTTTATCATAAATAACTTCTGCTTGACCACAGATTAGAAACATTTGGTATTTTCTATTAATTTTCATTGTCACACACAGATTAGAAACATTTGGTATTTTCTATTAATTTTCATTGTCACACACAGATTAGAAACATTTGGTATTTCCTATTAATTTTCATTGTCAATAAATGGATAGTGTTTCTGGGATCTGACAAAATAGAAATTATCAGAAATTGGCAATGAAGTAAACGGGTTAATTTTTTTTAAATTCCCACAACAAATGCAATAGATTATTCCATATGAAAATTGAACAACTACAGAGTAATACAGAGTACAGTATAATGTTTTAAAATGGGGCGGTGCCAGAATTATGTAACCAGTGCTGTTCCTGTGAAAAACTAGGGTGGGTTAATCGTTTTTGAACTTTCCATCTAAGTTGCCGCCGCAATATAACTCTTGATAGACTTTTAGATTTAGATTAGAATATCGTCAAGAAATAAGTCAAAGTCTGATTGAAGAGTTTTTCGACCCCCGCCATAGGCCCCTCTCTTGGGAGTTGCTTGCGGGTAAAATTTGTAATTGTAAATTTGTAAAGTTAAGCAAGGCAGTCTGTGTGTGAGGTGACTGAATGCATCAGGGTTGTATAAAAAGGAAGTGGGAGGAGATACCGGCTGCAGCATAGGCATGGAGATGCTAAATATGAGTTTCCACACGCTCCAATGAAATCTCTATATGAGGCATCAGTGAGACAGTGTGGGAGGGGCAAAGGGCAGTTGACTTTGTTGAGTCATTCCGGTCACTCGACAAAGAGACGCAACAGTGTACCAGCCAATCCGGTAAGATGACATTTCAGATGACAACGCACGCAACATATGATGGTAAACTGTGCGGAGCACCCCGGGATAATTGCCAAACTATGAGACACAACAGACGTTCAATACCAAAGAGAAGGCGAAATACGAAAAGCATTCTGCAAGACCATTGACCGGTTCGTCAGGTGTTGTAGAAGGTCAGGATCAACTTAACTGCTCACCCAAAAACATCTGCGATAGGGAATTCGCAAGTCCTTTGGTCATATCATAGATGAATAATTGGATGTCGTCTGAGTCTTCTGCGTACATGACTTCCTTGATTGTCTCACGTTGAATGTGATGATGTCTGCTGTTTGACGCGCACTTCGGACGCTTTATTATTATGAAGACAGCGACGGGTCACATCGGACGTAATATACGATAGTTTTAATTAGTTCTGGAAGTTACCACGATAAAGATAAAAAATTCATGTCATCATCAAACAATTCAAAATATGCTGAATAATAATACGACAACCAACTTCGCACTCAAAGCCTGAAACAACTGATGAGTGGCTGAGTGACTTTGCTCCCAGGAATTCTTATGTTTGGATTGACGCAATGCGCGTATTGGAAACTATGTAGACCTTACATCTTGAAGTACTGAAAAATACAATGCTTACAAAAGATCTTTACGCGCGTTGGTTCGATTTGGATCGTTTAGTATATGTGAATCTAGTGGCGTTGTTTTGTTCTTATAACTGACGCCAGATGACTCTGCCTCTGAAATTTTGTTTACATCATAGAGATAAATCGGATAAATGGACAAATATGCTGTGTGATGTTTGTCTTTTTCTTATTTCAATTACTGTAGTGAATAGCACTACTAGAGTTTCTGTACCGCGAATAAAGCTTTTCGTCGATATCAAAAGGAAGGTAAAATTATAATGTGCTCATTTTGGTTGCCCTGGAAGTGGAGAAAATAGTATGCAATAATATGCTCTCTATGTAGTATTTGTTATTGTTTGTAAAATCGATTCTTATCGATGTTGGTAGTATCCTTTGTTCAATTAGCTTTGAGACTGGGGCGCGTTAATCATTTAGACGATTCATTGTTGTTGTTAAGGCCGACTAACTTGAATGTTTCCAGAACGCGATTAAATTCGAGGTACGTTCAAGTACATCAACGCGATATGTTTCGATATTAATCAAAATGGGCGTCTGTGTATTTTGACGTGTGTTTTTGTCATAATGCGGCATGGGAAATGCGGTAAGCTGTTCGTTTCTTGTTTTTTCGCAGTTTTCTGACATTTCGATAAAGAGGATATCGTACTAATTCAGAGTTTTGTTGTGTTTCTTAAAGTTAAAAGCAAAATATTTATTAAGATGAAATTTCTTAAGGATTCTCTTGCGAGCCCTCAGTTAAGATTCTTACCTGAACTGCTTGTAATGATTTATTCATGTATCTTTTGCGGAGTGATCATGGTTTGACTGACCTGTCCTTTAAAAAAAAGTGTACAAAATGCCAAAATTTGCCCGTTGAATCTTCGCCCTTGTACAAATTCTCTCGAGATTCGCACATTCGATTACGCCTCATTCGATTACTTCCACACAAATAAATCACAGGCTTCTTGTTATTTTCAGGTCGTATTCTATAAGATTGATGGCTGGAACAAGTGCATAAACAGAAAAATCAATCCAGAAGTTGAATTCGTTCGGCTCTTTGTCTTATCACAAACAACACTAGGCTCATTGATAAAGCTCTCATTTGAGTGAAACAAATATACAGAGAGTACCTCCCTGTAATCACAATAAGCCATGATTGGACTGATTTTTCGCACCCTTTTTCTTTGCGGGGTTTTGAGCCTGCTCTCGCTGGGCACACTGAAGTTTTTTCTTCGCAAGACCAACTCCACCTGCGCAATGACGTTCATGTACGAGACTCCACAATTCATTGTAAGTACAGGATCCAAATTAACGTGAATGATCAATGTTTGTGTAATCTGTTCGAATCTTTAACATTTATTTATGTTCCGGTAACGAAATAAAAAAACTACGCATTTATATAGTTTACATCAAATGTTAAGGTGACTTAATTCACTCTTGTTTCGATATGTTCCTTATGATAATGAAGCGTTGAACCTTTTTCCCCATAGCCAATTCCTGTATTTGCTGAACACCGGCGACGATTTCCAAATTACAACCTTTATGTATACGGTGAAGGGTAAGTACACAACTTAAACAATTTGAATTAAAACAAAAGAAATTCCGTCCCAGCACAATTCCAATCGAAAATATGCGCATTTAAATGGCATGTTATTTTAAAAGAAAAGAATATTTTGTTAATATAACTGATTTTTTGTTTGAAATTGATCATTTAGAGCTTATGCTGAATGGCTGCGAAAAGGAAACATTCAAGGCATACCGGTTTTATTTCTGCCTGGAAGTTCCGGAAGTTATAAACAAGGTACTTTACAGTGTATTGCTGATTCATTTCATGGATGTGGTCATTTTCGCCAGTCTCATCCAAATGCTTGGAACACTGTTGTTTTCTTTTAATTTTAAGCTTTTTACTTCTAAAATAGTGCATTAGAAACCGATGGTAGTACTTTTTACTTTTCAGTGAGATCACTGGCTTCGGTTTCTTTAACCAAGGCTCAGATGAAAAAAAGTCCATTTTATTTCAACTATTTCACTATTGATTTTAATGAGGTAATCATTTTCTCTAAACCTTTCCATTACAAGTTGTTTTGTTAGTGTTTCGAGTATTTATTTCAAATTGTTCATTTTCCTAATCATTTTATTATTTAGGAAATTTCGGCTATGTACGGAGGCAGTTTGACAAAGGAAACCGGTTAGTTGTACAGATGCGTTTTTATGGTGTTCAGAAATAGTTATTTCCTATTAATTTAAAAATATTAATGTGCCTGCTTTCATACAGTACTTGCACACTACATAATTCATTTTTTGTATTCCAAAGAATATTCTGCTATTGCTGTAAAAACGATTTTGAGTCTCTACGATGATCAAGACAGCAAACCGACGTCGGTGATCATAGTTGGACATTCAATGGTACATAGAATTTTTTTTTTTCGTGACTGCAGCAATGTGCGGTTATACAACGAATTTGATGATTGATAAACGTGGCTCGTGAAGTCACCGACTTTATTTTCATTTTAATCAGGAAATACATTGTAATTTTTTATAAACGTTTGATATATTTGATATGCGCTTATTTCAATTATAGGGTGGTCTAGTTGCCAAGGCCATGCTACAATTACCCAAAATGGATCACAAGCTAGTTAGCGTCATTATTTTCCAGGCCACTCCTCAATTAAAACCAGGTGAGCAAGAACGGAAATCTATATTAATGGTTCATCCAATAATTGTAATGTTCATACACGCCAACCAAATGTATAAAATTATTGCCGAAAATTTTAATTTAATGCTTGTTGTAATATCTTTCTAGTGCTCGAGGTCGATTACGAAATGGTCGATTTCTACCGCAAAGTGAATATGTTTTGGGCCGCTAACAGGAATGGTTCCTTGAAGCACATCAATCTGATTTCTATCGGAGGCGGAGACAACGACCTCATGGTCCGATCCGATCTCACTCAATTCCCGCTAGAATCCTCGTCTGACCAAGACGTTGCATCGCTGGTAGGTACAGCATCTGATATCTTGGTGTTTTAGATCTTTGCTACAATATTTTAGTTGGGCCGACCTCAAATTTTTTTTAATTTCCAATGATATCATATTTTTTTTTTTTTTTTTTATTTTTTTTTATTCCAATGTATAGTGTACAAACAAACAAAATGATATATAAACTCTGTGTAATACCACACCACACACGATTCCGCAGGCTCTCCCTGTGCTAAAGCACTATTTGAAAGCCTGCCACTTGTTTTAATCAAAAGAATATACCCCTCTTGGTGCTTAGACACTATGCGAGGGGCACATTTTCACCAGTACTACCCCGGAATATATATCTGATATACCGGATCGAAATATTCGAGAACCTGCGACGGGAGTTGAACCCGGGACAGCCGAGCCACAGTCATTCGCAATACCGACTGGGCTACAACGAATTGTACTTCTTTTTTTTTTTTGTAATTTTCAAATTTTATTTTTTAACTTTCAGAGCTCATCAATACCTGGGGTGTGGTCCACCACGGATCATCTAAGCATCGTCTGGTATGTTTCCTAATAGAGGATTTGTATGGACTTTGCGTATTTGCCTAATGAAACCTCTCATATCAATTCACAAATCCATTCACTGTATTCTGTGATTCAGGTGCAACCAGCTAGTCATGACAACCGTCAGAACAATTTTCAAGTTGATCGATAGAACGACACAGCAAGTGCTGGAAGATGTGGCTGCCAGAACGAAAATCGTGAAGACATTTTTTGTGTATGGCGAAGGGCGAGCCGTGCAGCTGTCTATGCCTGCCAGCTGGGGTTCGCCAGCGGACGACAAACTGTGGACCACGGTCAGTTCACGTAGGAGGCGATATTCTGGATCCTCCAAGGCGTCCGCCCTCGTCTTGCCGGTCGAGCGGGGCAAGGGTGTTGTGATCTATGCAAGGCAAATGGACCTCGAACCCTGGATTTTTGGGTGTCGCCTGGAAGCCGGCGTCAGTGGAGATGGACCCTTGTTTTGGTAAGTCAAATGTGTGTTTTCTGTTGTTTCTACAATATAATATAATTAATAAGTTAATAAAATTTACAATTTTACCAATTCACTTCTCTGCGCTCAAACGGTTAATTTTGTAAATTCATATAGCTTTGATAAAAAAATGTCTTTTGGTAAAACTAATTCTTGAACGCATTTCCGATCAACTCTTGAAAAATTGGAAATAGAAGAATTGGAGGATTTAACTCGTAATTGTAACGAAATCTAGCAATAATCAAATCTCCAAATTGCTGACTCGCTCACAGCTCACAGTTTCATACTTGATCTGGCATATTTTTTTCCCAGCAAAGCAACGGAACCAGTTTCGTGTGGCACCCCATTTCATTATATGCCGTCTGAAAATGGTGTCATGAAGGTTTTCCATTGCGACGAGTCTTGCTGTTCTCGAGAGAGTCATTTGATAGTCAAGCTGCATTCCAATCAATCCGACGTATGTACATTGTATTTTCACAGATGCTCTGGGTGATTGATAATGATTGTCACATTGTTTATGAGTCCCTTGTTTTCTTTCTCTTTCATATTTGCTTGAAGCAGTTGGAAGTCGTCGCCGAAACGTATGATCCCTCGCAGCGGAGGTGGAACGTGTCTTTGGCCACCCCTCATATACTCTACGAAAATGTCACCGTCAGGATTCCCAAAGGAAGTTTATATGCTAGCATCGGATTTCCACATTTATTCGATAGCTGGCAGGCATTTCGAGCTGTGATTGAAACGTCTGGACCAAAATGTTCGGGTGAGCATTATCTTCTAAAAAATTTACACGAAAATTTGCTTTGCCGATACTGCACTTAATGATCGCCGCGCCGTGGAATTATTGCTGTTTCCGTAGTTGCAAGTATCTAGTGAAGTTTGGTACAGGCTGGCCCCCTGCGGACTACCCGCTGCTAAGATTTATAGGAGAGTGAAGGGGATTGCACTAGTTCCTGGGGAAGGCTGTTCCAGTCATTAATACTTCTAGGGAAGAAGGAGAGCTTACTATTTAATCATGAGTGTCTGTTTCATCTTGGTACATTAAATTATTTTTATTAAATTTCGAAAAATTCTTTTGACAATTAACAATTTTTGGTTACAGGCACGGCCCAGTTCGTCGTTCCTTGGAGCAGAGAGGAGACGTACAGCGTCATCAAACCCGGCGAAACCATTCACTCGATTAAGCTTTTTTCGTCCGACGCTAGTAGAGTTCAACAGACTAGTGCAGCTATCCCAGAACTGAGACTGTACTTCTATTCGGAATGCACTGCCACGATCACAATGCAATTTTCGCTATTGGATACGCTGCAACAGGTATTAATCTGCTTATCGCTATAATCTTACGAATTAAGTTTAAAAATCACGACAATCAACAACAAATCTGAGTTTTGCACGCTCTTGCTTCTAGGTTGTTCGATTTGACGTGCTCCACATGCCCGGACTTTTGGCAGCTTCTCTCCTTCATATTTTTTCAAAACAGTTGGCATCGCTGGGCGAAAGAGGTTCGATCCAGAAACACTCATACTTTTAATTTAATATATTTAGCTAAATGAACTTGGATTTTTAAGATTTCAATAGAAATACGGCCAATTGATTTTTTGATTTTCTGTTTTTCTAGCACTAATACTATTGTAGTTATTTCCCCTACTGTTATCACACAAATGATTGAAAATTATCAACAATTTCATTTCACTTTTAGGACTTTGCAAATCATCTTGGCATCATTTCTCCCTGGGGGCTATCGCAAACGACGTTGTTTTTGCTCATTTGATTGCCAGTGTTCTGCGGTAAGAAACAATTCGAACAATATTTCAATTCATTGATCAGATTGGTGAATCATTACCTCCGATTTTGGTTTCGTGCAGGTGGTCCTACGAATTTCTTCCCACCGACTTGAAACTAGTTGTGCCCAGCCCTAGCTTCGAAGTGCCCACATCCCTGAAAGGATGCCTGTCCGTGGCGTCTCATCTGCTCCTCTACTGCTCCAGTGCAGGGATCGTGTTGCTGGTCTATGGATTGATTTTTATGGGCATTGTACCGCCTTCAAAGATTGTCGCAACTTTTCTGGACCGCTTCGGGTGAGTCGTTAGTTTGCCACGATACATGTTGTCGGCTCTAATTCAATGTTGTAGGCAATTTCCATTGCGTTCAATTTCCGATAATAACTAAGGGATTATTTTCTTTCGTTCTATGCCATTTTTTAAAGATTATTTACCGCTACCGGGAGATCCTACGCTATGCCTCTCCTTATTTTGAAGGGTGGCTTGTGCCTTTTATTGATTTATATCGGATACACAACTTGCGGTGCCTTGGTTCTCTTTCCGTTGCAAGCGTTGTTTGCCATTGAGGTGAGCTTTGAAATATTTTCAAAAAGTTTGCCAAAAAGTCTTACAAGTTATCAGTTTTGAAATATTAAATTAACGCAAATCTTGTTAATTTCCAGGTTTTCAGATCGCATCTCAGAGTATTTCGCAGTGGACATCCAAACAAACGACAATTGGCCACCTCACAGAGCAGGCTTTCAGTTACAATGTATTTGTTGTGGGGAATGGTGCTGCAATTGAACGCTCCCACGTTTGCTTTTTGGATCCAAAACCTCAGGTAAATTTTTTTTTCCGGTTTTTCAGGTTTCTTTTATTGATTTTCAGTCTTGTCATACTCTGCAAGAGGTTGGAAATTTTGTTATTTGAAAAAATATATTGACTGTATGTAATATCTTGTGATCCTACCAATCATCGTCTTCATACTTTATTTAATTTTTCGTGTGATAGTAGATTACAGGCAGCGCCGTGTTTCATTTCCTGTTTTAACTTTTCCTGACAGGGAGGGTGGATTCAATTCGATCGAACAACTTGATCCAGATCCGAGCTTTCTCTCGGCGGTGCTCCTGCTCATCTCCATGTGGGGATCGCTGAAGGTGGACGATATTCATAGGAAGAAAGAGTAAGACATATTTTGGATCCATTAAAAATCTTATTTTTATTTTGATTATTTTTCTATCTCTTCATTTCTCTCGTATTTGATTTGGTGATGTCTAGGATTTAACATTCAATATATTGCGTTTGCAGTACGAAAAAAATATAACCTCAGTGATATTAATTTACGACTATGATTTAATTTGTTGCCAAATCAAGGTTGTTTCGTTGGCTGTCGCACGTCCAACGGGTCTTTACATTTTTGCTGCTCCTTTTCGGCATGGAACACTTTTACCTGGTCACCTGGATCATGTCCGCCAACGTCTTGTTGGTGTCTCTGTGGGTGCCCGTTCTGAGCCGCTTGTGGTCGCGGTCCCCGCCGCCCCGACTAACGACCAAGACCTACGCCTCGCGACCGTCCACAAGCACTAACCGAAACACCAACAAGAAGTATCCTACAGGATCCAACAGCAGCGATCAAACCAAGACTATTCGCGCCCAGCAGCAGCAACAGTCTCGTCCTCGTCGTACAGACGGCCGTACAGAGTGACTGCAGTGGTCAGGACTGGCGGCAGTGCACCGCCCGGCATCTTGAGTCTTATATCTGCGTAGAACTCTCCGGTGGCCGAATCGGCGGTGTCTGGCAAGACGTGAGTCCAGCGGTAGGCTGGAAGTAGCTGCAGCTTGTCCGTCAGCACAGACGGATAGACATAGCGGGTGTGGAACTGGCCCCACAGCGTCAGGTCGACCAGGCCCACTGTGACCGGAATCGATGGCTGCCGGGCGCAGGTGGACAGATCCCCGGCCGTCTCGCACCAAAGCACCGAACATACTTCCGCTACGTACGTGTATAGATCGCCCTCGGATATGTTACCGCTGTGCACCACCAGGACATAACTGCCAGCCGACGTGCCGTTCATCGACTCGTCGTACAGGGTGTAGTTGGCGCTGCAGCACAGGGTGCCCTGGCAGAGCTGCACGGTCGCTGGTACGTAAGGGCCGGGTTCTGTCAGTGCGACACCAACGAACTCTGACAAGTCCTCGTGTTTGATGTTGTGTGTGGTGAGCGGGGAGGAGGTCCGAGATGCGCTGGCTGTTTGACTGCGGGGCTTGGTGATTCCGGCTGATTGTGCATCGTGTTGGTGGTGGTGGTGGTTGGTTGTGTTGGTTGCGTTTCGCCAACAGGGTAATTCTGCCATTAGTAGGGTGCCATTCACGTTGGCCTCGTTGTATGAATAGACGACTGGACCCAGACCTCCGGCATATACTCCGCTTCCCATGAAACCAGCTAAATGACATGCAAGTTGTATTCATGAGCAATGATGTCTAGGTATTAAGTGCAATTTTCCTTTAGAGTGTTAGAAGCAATTTAACTAGAAAGTTGCATTCGAACGTTCACAGCATTGTGCATAACTGCTTATTAATCGATGCGGAATTGGTGTATGTTTGCGTGAAACTGTTTTTAGTCAAATATTTGTGTTGCTTAAAAAGCACGCATAGGGTGGGGAATCAAAAGATAGTTGCATAGTACACGATGTATAATAATGTGTACTGTCACCAAAATTTTGATTTCGATCTAAATATTTTTTAAGCTTTACGCAACCGTGGCCTGCATTCCCATACATGTAATGTGATTCACACTTTCCATGACAAATCATCTACCTACGCTACAAATGTATAACATAGTAATACCAGCTGTGAATCCGTTATAGACAAACTGTTGGAACAATGGGACGCGTTTTTCTAGTCATGTAGCTTAATTATTGCAGGCACATTTTCTAAACGCATATTCCACACTGCCTTATCTATATTTTGATCGAGTTTTTTGACCGATCGATTTTTTTTTTTTTTTTTGAATCAACTGTAGCCAACCGCACTACAGGCCTTACGTCCCCCTCATGGTGCTTAAGCATTATGCGAGGGGGAACGACC
>JAQGBY010003016.1:0-20662 GCA_034698785.1 Mycogona germanica
AAGAGACGAGAGAGTTCATCGCCGGGAGACTGTCTCTCAATCGACTGAGCTGCAACGGGGCCTGCGATTATGCGGTTATTATTATTTGAATGTTTCCTGTGATAAGTTTTAGCATCGCCTGCTATGGACATACATTTCTGGGAGCCTTCTCTTGTCTGTAGGCGATTGATAGGTGACCGCAAAACATTTCTTGCTTTTCCAACGCACATCGGACATTTGACGAGCGAGGTTGCGAAGATGCACGATAGACTGCGCCTACAGTAGCTCACAAACCGGCAAAGTTTTTGAAAAACACTGAGCTAAAGTCGGAGGCAAATCCTAACTTCAATAATTCAAAACATTTGACATCTGCTGATTAACGCATAGTTTGACGTAACGAATGTTCTTTACACGAAACGACAAATCACAGCTGGATCGAATGATGATAATGTTAAGCTCGCCTGTATTATGAATCGAAGTCAGTTACCCGCCCAACAAGATTTCTAGATGGTTTCACAGTTCAGGGGTCGTGGCCTTTAACTGTGCCCCCAGTTGTTCCTATCTTTCTTTGTCACTCACTATCGGTTCGTACTCCTCAATCAATATTTACTTTTTGATTCTGACTGTCGAATTGTCGAGACTCCATCGCGTCTTCATTGACGTCATTTACGCCGCGAACATTCGGCCGTCAAAGTGGTGTCCACCAACGTGCCATATCGTCGTTCTATCTTTGCTCATCGAGCCGAAAGTTGTCTCCAGGTCAGAGCAGTGTTTTTGGCTGAGACTGCGCTCGTGCGCTGCGAGTGACTCAACTATCCGAATTTGGTGGTGATCTGATAGTGCTGCCGGGTGTCGTCATCGAAGCAGTGAGGTACGGTAAAGGCTGCGCATCAACATCAATTGCACGTTCTTCGTCCTTACCAACCTCAGCGTAATAAATGAGAATGGATATTGGCGGATTTCAGAGTAGCCCTCTCGTCCAACTCGTTCGACGGTCCTTCAGAAACTGCAAAGCAATTGTAAGTTGTGGGGAAACCATCTAGCAAAATGTAGTTGCCTTGAGGATCAGCTGAAAATATTTATCCCAGTCTTGCCTGTTCAATGTCACGTGACACAGAGCATCACTGCTCGTCATCCGGTTCATCCGGTTCACCAACATCTATCGGTAAGTCAACCCGATCCGGACGACCCATCGCAATTTGGTTAGATTAGCGTCTGATCGTTCTGGGTTCGATTTCCGGCGCGGGCGAACGGAATTCGATCGGCAGTGTTTTGTTGGAAATGTGCCACCCTCGAATAGTGATGAAATCACCGATTAGTTATTCAGTACCTCTTCTGGTGATATTCACTAGATTTGACAATAAACCGGTATGGTGATTCCTGTTCAAATGTCGGTGCACCTTACTACAGGAACAAGTGATGATCCAGGATGACGCAATGACAAATTTCTCTCTTGGGTCAAGCTGCAGTTTTAGCGTTCGATTCGGTGGCCTTGACGGTTTTCGCATATGAGATCACACAATGGAGGTGGATGCTTTCCTTCTCCAACACCTTTTGCTCCTGCTCACCTGGACGGAATTGTTGCACTTGTTGATGCTCCACTTTTGAGGTCGACGTAGTCGTGCCTGGCTCGTCGTTCGACGTGGAGCCGGCTGTTTGCCTCCTCCCCTCCCCATCCCAGCAGCCTTTCGCCCATTTTTGTGGCCTTATCAGCAGTTTTTATCAATCGGCGTGACGTGATTAGCGTGTGTTCTGATGCGAGCGCACTATTGGGTGGCTGGTTGGTGGGTGGCACAGAGTGCGCTTCCTTCCAGCCTCGGCTGCGTCTGCCACCACCGAATCGCCACTTTTTTTCGTGAAATCGGTGGCGAGGGCGAGAGGGCGTTGCGGCAGACGAGCACAACCAGCACCATCGCGCACAAAAAACAACGAATAATTACCGCGTTCATCTAATAGTTGTGCGTACCGGCGATATAGTCACGTATCTTAATGTGAGCTCCACACCTCCGCCACCATCATGAATGTTGATCCCTTCAACGTGAGTATGGAAATCTAATAATAATTTTTTGATGGTGCTCCGATTTGCGTCCGTATGTGTGTGTACATGCGCGCCACCCCCAGTTGAAAGGTGGTCGAGTTTTTATTTCACTTATCTCTAGTGTTCGGTTCTGCGAGAGAGATAACAGGTTGTTCGCGTTGAGGCTGGGCCGATTTCGGATATGGTATGTGTGATATGTGTCGAAATAATTGATGGTGGACAATTTCTTTTAGGACCGACCGAGTTTTCAATTTTTAATTTGTGATTGAGTGGTCATGCGTACTTGGATACGAATTGGATAATTGGGATTTCTTTTTGGTTTTACAACTGCGATAGGCAAAGAAATTTTGCCCAGGACGCTGTTTTTATTTTAGATGATTTCCGATTTTGGCAGGAGTTAGTGATTGTTTTGACAGGTTTGTGGGTGTGCCCCCCCCTCCTTTCCATACCTTTTTGCCGGGTCAAGAGTGATGAGGTGGTGCTCAATGGAGTAGAGCAGCTGGAGTCGGTGTTCTCCTCTCCTAGTGGAGAAAATGGAAAGTTTGAGGTCGGGGGCGGCTTTGGTGACACATTTCTCACGACTGTAGTCAAGCAGGATTGCCTGACCGCACTGCGTTGGCTCCCTTCTAAGAGGGCTTACAAGGTTGAGCCGATGCGGGTCCCACATCCTCGATAGTTGGGCGTTATTGGGTTCGGTGGGCGGAAAGACGACAGAGAGGGTCGGCAGAACTGAGGACAGACAGAAACGCATGGTGTGGTCAGCTCGTTTGGTGTATGTTTTATGAGGAACCCATTACCGCCGTGAGTTGAGAAGGAGTCACAGTTGTTAATTATTAAGACTTATTCGGCCACTACAGCACAATTGCGGAAGTGACTCATCAGCACCCTGCGACCTGCATAAACACATTTTTGTTCTGTCGCACCGTAACTGACCATTGCCATTTTTCTTGCAGGTCAAGGCTAAGGAAACTAAGAATGCACCAAAGAGTCCGCTACCTGTTCTTCCAAAGGAGCAGCCGGTCGCTTCCAACGGCGGTGTGAATCTCCGAACAGGTTAGTAAAACCCGTAAAACGTTTACCTGTAAATACGTACATGCTATGTGACTGCCGAAAGCAATCTTCAGAACGCGTTTCAAAAGCCCTTTTATGATCATATTCACATTGTATTATACCTTTTGCATAATTATATTTCTAACGGCCAATTTTAATGTGCAGACTGCCGTTGCTTATAATTTTATAAGACTTTATTTACTGATCAGCAACTCAGAAGGATAGTAAAATTTGGAGTATCCTAAGAGCGAACAACCTTTCACGCGAATTCCTATACGATTAAGTGCGTGGTGGCGCGAGGAACATTCGTTTCAATTGACTATTGGCAAATTTAACAATCATTTTGAGTTGCAATACGTTATAGCTATTTCATCTTGATCTTGTGTCGGTGTGACTAATCTCTGACCCTCTCCTGTTGGCTTCCCCCCACACAGACCGGAAGCGGAAATGCCGCGTGCTGTTCAGCTATCAGCCGGTGAACGAGGATGAACTGCAGCTGGACGTGGACACGGTGATAGAGGTGCTCGAGGAGGTGGAGGAGGGGTGGTGGCGTGGCACGGTGGGCGGTCGTGTCGGCGTCTTCCCCTCCAACTTCGTGTCCGAGGATGGAGTGGCGCAGGACCCCATACACCCCCACGCCCCCGTCCCCAACCCCACTCCCGCCCAACACTCCACACCTCATCACGCACCCGACAATAACACAGCCGTCGATGGTGAGAATCCCCATCCCGATTCTTGTTTGGAGCTCGACAGTTTGCGAAAATGTCCTATTACAAACTTTAAAAAAATAATGTTTGTAGTAATATTTGTGCCCACTCATTTCTGAACGACAGACGTGTGAAAGTGCAGAAGCAATGATATCACATGTGTTGGAAGTGTTGAGTTGACATTCTTAACCACCAGGTTGATCGCTGCTTGCGTATATACGACAATATCGTCGTACGACTCGTCGTTGCGCAGTTGGTCCTGCCACTGACTGTGGTTCGGCGGTCACGGGTTCGATTCCTGGCGCGGGCTCTCGATTATTTTGATCCCGGGATACTGGTGAAAATGTGCCCCACACAGAGTGCCTAATCACCGAGAGGGGTACATAAACTCCTGCTGTTATATACACTTCAGTGAATTAAAAGAAAAAGAAAATGACTGACCCTAATCATCCAATAACCGTGATGGATTTTGTCATTGTCTTTAGAGATACGACATCTTCGCAAACCGATAAACTTTTCCGACAGCGATTAATTCCCTTCAAGCACATACCTTCGTCGTAGCCCAGTTGGTTTAGCGACTGGCTGTGGCTCGGTGGTCCCGGGTTCGATTCCCGGCGCGGGCTCTCGAAAATTTCGATCGGTCATGCCCCTCGCACAGTGCCTAAGCACAATGAGGGGTACGTAACACCTGTACAGAGTAGTGCGGATGACTACAGTTGATTTTATTAAAAAAAGGCATTGTGATGTGTACCTCTTGGTGCTTCCGAGATCTTCATTCTGGATCAAATAAACGAGAGCTTGGGCCGGGAATAAACCCGGGACCGTAGCACCTAAGTGTTGGTCTCTTAACCAATTGGACCGCGAGAAGGAGAACAAATAAGTGAACCAAGTTCAAAACGGCATGCTTTCCCATTGGTAACTTATTGATTATTATTTTTATGTGTTCGTGCAGGTAACAAGGAGATCAAACCTAAACCGGTTAGCAAGGTGGGTTACGGCAACATCTTTCAAGACGGTTTTGTCAAGCTCAAGGCACCAGATACGAAGGTAGCTTTATACAAGTATCGCTTACCGAGGACTATCTTGGGGAGGGCAATATCTTTTTGACGATGAAGTCCCTCCTAAATATGCCAAACTGATTTTTTTTGTAGCAGCAACTTGGAACCCCCAAGAAATCCCCGTATTCCACCCCGGTGGTGGAGGCGCCCACTTTGCCACCCAAACGAGGTGAATAAATTATTAAATATTCAATTTAAACAATTTGTTATAGTTGTCAATTCGAATTCGTGTGCGATAGAAAATAACGACTCATCGTAGCCCAGTTGGTTTAGCGACTGACTGGCTCGGTGGTCCTGGGTTCGATTCCCAGCGTGGGCACTCGATTATTCGATCCCGGGGTAATGGTGAAAATGTGCCCCTCACATAGTGCCTAAGCACCAGAAGGGGTACAGAGACATCTGTTTTTTACAAACTAAAGTGAATTAAAAAAAATATATACATATATAATTATATATATTTTGGCTATCTATTTTATGGCCGGCACGTTAATGCCAATGCTTTCGCTTTATCTTCGTGTGCGTGATGTCGTCATGTAGCTAAGGAGATCGCCAAAGTTCTGTTTTCCTACGACGCTCAAAACGAGGACGAGTTGCAGCTCAAGGAGGGCGACATAGTCACCGTCCTCTCCAAGGAGGTGGAGGACAAGGGCTGGTGGAAGGGAGAGCTCAACGGACGCGTCGGCGTCTTTCCCGATAATTTTGTCGAGCTCATTGTCGTTGATGATTCCGGAGACCAAGTAAGTTTTTTCCGTATATTGCCAATGCAGTATTTCATTCGAACATTCATAGACATTTTTTCCAATACAAGAACTCCAGGGGGGGAGGAATGTTTTTCTGTCCTCAGTGTATCTTATATACCCAAAATGAAAGAAGCTGATAATAATTTTGGTTCTAAATACGCTACCTTTCCACAAATTAAGCTTATACTAATTTATTACGCCGCCGAAAGTGTGGCGAGTCTCCCTAACGCTGCATTTCTCATGAGAGTAACACAGAAATAAAATTAAAATGTATATTAAATGTGTATGCTTGGTCTCTGGAGGATATTCAAATGGATTTGAATTTATATTTTTTAAATGCTACTTTAAATTATGTTCAATTTCTAGCTGCGACCGAAAAAGCCGGAGCGGCCAGAGAAGGGGCCTGGCTTACCGCAAAAGTCGTCGACGCCAGTCGTCCGCACTAGTCTGTATGACGGTTTAGGCGTGGCCAAAGAAAAACTGGGAGATTCGGCCACTTCGCCCGTAAAGGAAAAGACCACCTCCCTGCCACGAGGATCAATCGTCAAGCAGTTTGCGTCGGAAATTTCCAAAAAAGGTCAGTGTTTGGGACTGAGTTCGACATCGGAGAAAAAATATTTGGCTGCCATGCTAATAATCCCCAATGTTCTGATGGTGTGTACGGACTACATTTTAAAGAAATTATTGTTGAGTCGTCTTGGCTCAATTGATTTGATTAATGATGACCTTACTCTGAGACTCGGTGTTCGAATTCCAGCGGCTGAAAACCTGTATGCCGGTTATGTTGGTACGATCTGTCGCATCTCAGTTGGTTGAGAGACGGACTTAGTACGACGAACTAGAGATCGATTTCCGGCGCTGGCGCTCATTTATTTGATTCCGGTATGCTGGTGATGATGCGTTTCACCCACGAGTAGTGCAGACGCACCTATTGTAGGAGCGCAGAATTTCCTGTAGTAATATTCACTACAGTTGATAAAAAAATAAAGTTTTTTACAATATTTCAATTGCGACGCTTGTCTGTCAAATTGGCTTGACGCTTTTCAGAAGAGAAGGTTGATAAGGTGGAGAAGCCGGCACCGCCCCTTCTCAAGAAACCCATTCTGCCTAGTCTGCTGAAGAAGGCTGGATCGAGAACATCGACCAACCTGGCCGGCTTCACCGTGCCCCCAACAATCGCCTCCAGTAATGTGCCAAACTCCGGAACCGAACCCCTGTCCTCCGCCGCTGCTGACGAATCCAAAGCCAAGGGGCAGCCACAAAAACAGAACAGCTCAGGAAGTAAGTCACTAAGGTTACCACCATCTTTCCACCACCAACTGTGAATTGAACAACTGCTTGTGGATTTGAAGATGATGGGTTCTATTCCGTATCTGTTCGCCCGTCGTAGCCCAGTCGATATTGCGACTAACTGGCTAGGCGGTCCCGGGTTCGATTCCCAGCGTGGGTTCTCGATTATTCGATCCCGGCGTGCTGGTAAAAATGTGCCTCTCACATAGTGCTGTGGAACCAAGAGTGGTGCAGAATCACACACCGTGCAGTGAAGGAAACTGAAAAAACGGGATTGGAGCCAGGGGGAAGAGCCCCCTTTTGCTTTTGTGTGTCCCCACTTCCTTTTTTCAACATTCCATAGTGAGCTCCATCTTCCAGCCAATAATATCCCTTCTCACCACAGTCTTTTTTTCCATCCTCGGTTGTTCGAGTACGTCTGTTCTTCAGTTTTGGAAACACCGAATATATTTACTAACTTTTGTTATGTGTGGTCCACTAGCCATCATGGATCTGGACGGAGTGGAAACATCTTCAGAGAAGCTTGTCCACCTAACTGCCAACCGGGCAAAGAATCCCAACAGGAGGCCGCCATCGCACGATTTCCTCAAGAACGATGGCAGCGTAAGTCGCACACAACCGCTCACTCGATCCTAGAAAGGTCCTAGAAAGTCTCTTGAATCTGATTTTACTTTTGTAGAGCACCTCCCCGCCGCCCACCACGATTACGCCCATCATTGCCACTGCCACCACCGTCAGCCACGTCAGCAGCACGACTGCCGCCACCGCCACCACCATTAACCCAGCTGCGACTCCGCCCGAGAAGACCAATGGCGATATCGTGGACAATCCGTGGATGCGCGAGCTGAAAAAAAATCAGGCCAAGCGAAGCAGTCTCTTACTGCAGGACTCTGCCGTCAACAAAGTGAGTGACAAATTCGGTCGGTTCAAAGATCGTTGCGGAAATGATGTGGAGAGAAATTCGTGTTTAGTTATGCGAGGTTCCTGTGAATATTTATTTTACTTTTTATTTCCATCCTTTTGCAAAATTTGAATTTAAAAGTTGTGATTTACAAAAGTGTTTATGTCAGTCACGCTTCAGTGGAAAAAATTGGATATCCATGGTGCCGGGCGGGTCAGTCATTATGTAACCTCTCCCCCTTAACTTCCGAGTTATTATTTCAAATAATCGACATTTTGACAGTCCCTACATGAGTTCTTCTAATGTCATATTGTGTGGTAATGCCGCATTGTTCCAATCAATACTAATTCCAATCAATATCAATTCTTAATACCTTCCTAATGTATTTTGTTTTATTCCATACCAGGATGTCCACGTTGAACCAATCGCCGAGAGGTTCCAACCGCGCGTCGGCGTTATCAAGAGCGAACCACCCGACGAAAAGTTGCCCCCCAAGCTGGCGTCCAGCAGTTTCAAGAAACCGGCCCCCGTCGTCAATCCGCCGAACAAGATCAAAACAATAGTGACCGACGAAAGTGAGCACTTGAGCCTTGGTCGCCATCTTATTTATCGATTGCTGTGGCACACTTGATTCATTTCCTGCTCACACTATGCTTGTGTTTCTCTCCTGTGTGATTCAGTCAAATCTGAGAAGCCAGACAAGTTGACCAACGAAGACTTGTCTCACCTGCCAGTGTTAACTGGTGAACCCACGCTCATCGAGCTGACCAAGTACTGCAACCTTCTGAGGGATAGCTTGATAGTCAACCAGGAGCTCAAGAAGGAGGTAAATATTTTTTAAAAACTTATTTTTTATTCGGCAGAACAAATCGGCTGTTAGAACTCCGATCGTGTTTCCATTGCCACTTTTCGTTCTGTCTTTGTCGACCCTCGAAAGTCGAAAGAATTAGGGTTTTTCTTATTTGCCGTGTCGTTTTTTGTCCAGTGTACGCAGCTGAAGGACGCCTTCGAGAACTATAAGGTGGTAACGTCACGCAAGCTGCTGGAACTGAACAGCGAGGTGCAGACGGAGAAGAAACTTTGCCAAAACCTGCAGCTGGAAGTGGACCGTCTTAAGCAGCAGCTAAGTCGGATGTGACGCTTCACCATCGCCGGAAAAATGCTGCTCGTAACTGGACGCATCTCCACTAGTGGCAATCCCCTTGTCAGGTACGGATGAAATCGTCCACAGATCGAACACTGAATACGTCATGCTGTACATAATTGTAGATGTGGCGAACGTGTCGACATTGACGCGTGTGTGCGGCCTTCATGCTGCGTACCACATTCCTGGTGGGAGTGAGGACGCGATCGGGGGGGACGATCGCTTCTTCACAAACACCTTCTCGCATTCCATTCAAACGATTTTTTTTAAAAAGGAAAGCTAGATCGAAGACCCTCTTTTTGAGAGATATATGGATGGAAGAAACGAGGGGAGTTTTGATGGAATCGTTCTCTTCTAATAAAGAGAGAGAGAGAGAGACGTTGATTGCCCGTTGTACATAATTCGTAGCCGATAGAGAATGAGAGCGAGAGACCAGGTTTTCTAATAAAATGTTTTGTGTGGTCTGATATCCCAACAATTCGATCCGAAACTGGATTCGATTTTCTCAAATGGTTCGCGATGAAAATAAACATGTTTCAGCATTTGCTCATTGTCTGGAGGACGCACAATTTTCACTCTACATCGGGTGTCTTGTCTTTTCCATGTTCAAATTATCTTTGAGAAACTTATTCCCTCCAGTTTCGGTAACATTTAAGAAAAAAAATCGCGTTTTCCCCCAACAGTTCCCCATTCTGTGCATAATTTTGAAAACCAACATAAATTTTCATCATCGTAATTTATTAAAAAAAAAGAATTGTCTCGCAGTCTTTATAAATAATGTACACCCTACATGCATTAATTTTAATTTGTGCAATCTTCATTTTTGTATATCGGAGACCCCAATCGGTTGCAACCAGTGCTCAATGTTGTAGCGCGGACCACATTTGTAGAATTATTTTACGAATGAGGTTGATCAAATATCCACATCTTTTTTGTTTACCCCGAGTGCGCTCGAGAACAGCGAAGCTGTTTTTATTAGCAATAGCGAATCGAAATGGATGAAATCTAAGAAATTTGCAGTCACATATTATTGAATATTTCTATCGATTTGTTGTACTCCGTTATGCTTAATGTAAGATCAATTTCCCAGTAATTTTAAGCCCATTCGCGAAACATCCTATATTTAATGACAAATCTTGTCCATCCATTAATTTCATTGTCGCCATGATAGCTGAAAATGAAATATCTGGAAATAACTTGGAAAAGAAAGAAACACGCAATCAACAATCGATTGTCAGCCATTTTTTGTTTATTACTGTCAAACCTGTACGAACAAAATTACGCTTGAATGTTAATACTTATCTCCTCTTGTCGTCCATTTATTTTACAAACTCGAACAAATATGTCGACATGCGCATTTCCACAAAAACATATAAATGTGACATACAAAGTCTTGCAAAAAGACGCTAGTCCTAACTTATGAAGAATCAATTTTGGTGCAGTTGCAAATTGTTAAAATGCCTTAGTTCATTTTTTGTTCACTTGATTCCTGCATAGCCCATTGCATGAAAAGATTAGTTGATTATTATGAACAACAGAGTCCAATTTTGCTACAGATTTCGTGAAAATTGGGCTTGCGCTCTCTTTATTTCGTCATATTCGGTACAGAGAGTGACAGTTTACTAAATAACATGTTGTTCTCGACAAGAACCACATAATGATCTCGATGACATGTTAACATTTCCAACTATAAAAAGAAGAGGTGTTTGGCATCTTCACCGTCTGACTTTTGATTTGATTTGATTTGAGACCGTCACCAGCCTCAAATTGGTCGAGCAAGATTTCCCCAGCTGTGTCAGGCGATTTCGTTTTTCTTTTCTGTATCCAACCCGGGACAGTCTCCACAACTATATATATGTACAACCTTGCCATGTGAAATCCAGGGTAGCGTTCTTTGTTGTTTCCTCCTCCCCATTTGGTGCCGCTACTTTCGTGTTTGTTTACTAGTCATTTTTATTTAACATCGCCACCATTTCTCTCTGAAGTGAAACCTATGCTGGCGTTTTCAACTGCATTCCAGTTTCAACATTCCAGTTGTTATTTGTGTTGGTGAGCGGGAGGGGTGAGGGAGGCGGGGACGCCACCACCACTACGACCGTCGCCGTTGTTTCGAATTTATGGGGAAGGTTAATTCGGGAAATCAAGTATTTATGTATATGAATGACGTGCGATTATCGCAGTGCAGTTCCATTTTTGTTTCTTTGCGAGCTTTCTAAATTCGGTTTAAAAAAATTCATATCAGAACTACACTTGGCTACGTTGACTATGTAATAGTGTTCTCCCGTCTTAATATTGTGGGCTTCCATTTCGTAACGGCTAGAAGACGAGCTGCTGCTCTTTATAATATAGACACAGGGTTTATTCTTTGCAGGAGTATTGAGAACGTAACCAACGAAACATAAATCAAGTACGCGGGAAACAAAATACTGGTGGAATTTGGTTGGATGAATTTTATTATTATTATTCTGTCCAAATCGCACAAAAACTTATTTGAATAGAAATAAATAATGTCGTAGGCGTTTTACGAACGGCCAGATCATTTATACATAATACTTTATAGGACTATTAATTTGATTGAGCATGTACGTTTATGTATACATATTTGAAGAAAAAAGCCAGTTTTTTAAAATTATATAATGCATTAGGAGGTAATTTATTTTATGTAATATTTGCACCCAGGGGTTTTAAGATTGTATTTTTAATCTTTTTCACTTTAAAACAAAAATAAAAAGTTGATGCCATAATAAATTCACTTGAAACTGATTTGTGTGATCCGTACGTGCCAATATATTTCGAATTTAATATTGTTATACGAATGAATCTAATGTAATTTTGTTGCATGAGACTACAAGCATGACCAAAGGAACTGAAGAGAAAAAAAACATCAAAAGAATAAAAATGTCGAAGTAGTTGTACATCAAAGTAAGAAGATGGCTAATAACCAATTCCAGAACACGACTGGGGAAAGGACTCTGACGTCGTTGTTTCGCCGCAGTCGTGGTCTGGGATTGGTTATTAGCCCTCTTTTTACTTTCATATTTTTAGAAAGAAGGTTAATTATAGAAATTTGAGTTTACCAGAATGTTATGTGGGTTGAGCCATCCTTGGCTATTAAGTTTCAATTTTATGTCGGCAGGTGGTGCTGGTCAATCGTCGTTGACACAATATTCAGATCAGAATTATAAATTAGAAGAGTTCATTTATTATGTGGTGTAATGCGGTTAGATAATAGAAAGAACGCGCAATGATAACCTACGTTTTTGACGCACCTAACCTCAGTCCGGATCAGACACATGTGTAACTCGAGTGCGACAAAAGTGTCAAAATGGCGGCCTGCGAGTTTTCGAGTTCATCGTTATTATTTAGTTTTTAAATTAAATTATCTCTAATTTATGACTCCAATAATACGTTATGTGAGATTATCATTAACTGTAAAGTTGATTGAACATGTGAGGAGTCCCTGGGGATCGTGAGGTAGGTGACAATCTTTCTGAGAGCCGATATGGCGGATCTAAACAGGATAGGCTTATAGCAAAGTGTTGTTGGTCCTAGCCAAGCTCGGAGACCAAGATTTTATTGATGTGCATTTGAGTTTTCCATAAAGGTCTATGCCCATATTCGCTTTGCTATGACCTACTGGAAGAACTATTAACTAAGAAGTTGTCTTATTTTTTATTGTAAACAATAGACTGGGATCCTAAAGCTCCTAAGGATCCTAAAGCAAACAATTTCATCGAATCCTTACGAGTCAGGCTTGACTAGATTAGTAAGTCATTCTAACCGAACCTTATCAGCTCACCCAAATTCTGTAGACAGATTCAACTTCATTGCCCCAATGGAAGAATAACTCATTGCAATATTTCCATTCATTTTTTAGAATAATTTGTTAGGTGGGTGTTTCATTAAGCGAACTGCATAATTGTATGCACATAGGAGTAATTTGCAAAGCAACAATTACAAAGACAAAACTTATTATGTGGTTGGTTGTATCGCCGGACCGTGCGAGTTGAAGATAAGCGAGATCATGAAAAACGCCAAATGATTAATAAAAATGTTACTTAAGAATTGGTAACAATTTTTTAATAATCAGTTGATCTAAAGGATTATAGCGACATAATTGAATGTTGCTTTCAACCGTTTAAGGAAAGCGCTGGGCGAAACGCAAACTGAGTGACAAACTCCGTTAATACTCCGTTAATCGTGAAAAATATGAAACACAATTCGTTTATCTTTCCTCGACTGCAGGTGCAGCTGACGATGTGACGAGTGTGTGATAGAGATTTTGGTTGAGCATCCCAATCAAAAAAGAGCGTGCAGCAATGGGGAGTGTGCTGTCCGGTTTCTTCCAGACGGGTAGCCGGCTGTTGTCGGCTGGCAGTTCGTGTCGTGTGTCGGATCATACACGACGCATCATGAGATCGGTGCGCCATTCGCCTAATACAGGCCTATTATAAATTTAAACCTATATACTGTGCCCAAAATTATCATTACCGTTTTACCTAAAAAGGACCTACAAAGGTTTACACGTTCTAAATATTTTTTTTATCGCAGTGGCAAGTTTATGTCGTCAAATTACACAAATCGAAATCTGTAAATGTTTATTATCAATCTGTCATAGTCAGCGAAATTTTGCATTTCTATCGACCAATGCTTAATGTATTAAATTATTATTTTATTTTCTAAATATCAGGATTGATGATTAGGTCATTGGTTATTATTCCACGCATTTCAGTCAGGTTCTCGAAATTTTCTTAGACGAAAAGCCTGGATTTATGCGATCTTAATTTAGGATAAAAAATTGGTCATCGCAAACTTTCTTGTGGTTAGACCGGAAGGCGCCAAATAAAATACGTCCTTGCCTTCATTTTTAAGATTAGAAGGTATCCTGAAACCATTTGGACGCGGTTATTTTTAATTTAAAACTAAATACTTTATAATGTACTTCTCGTATACACAAACACCTGTTGTGCTATACACTACAGTGATTGATACTAAACTAGAAATTAAAATTATTAACTCTGCCTCCCTGCAAATTCGTTTATTTAAAAGCAGGCACATCATTTGCATTTGAATCATTAGATTGTGATTTGGACTCGCAGGTGTTCGACGTTCTGGACAGGGATCCGATGGCCACGCCACACGTGCTCCTGTCTCAGCTGCACAAGGGCGATAATGTGGCCGCCGCCACCAATTCTGCTGGCTACAATCTGCTGCAATTGGCGGTGGGCAACGACAATTTGGAGCTTCTGCGTTGGGCCGTGTCGCGTGGCTGCGACGTGAACCGTGGCGCCTGCAGTCTGCCCCTCCACCTAGCCTGTCTGCGCGGTCAACCGGAAGCAGTGGAGTTGCTGCTCAAGCATGGCGCACGGGTCGACACAGAGGCGCGGATGTGCTGGCCAGGACCACACAACCAGAGCTGCGAACAGAGAGGTTGAAACTTGAAATCGTTTTCATCTCGCTAATTCAGCCCGAGTAGGTTCGACCCCAAGTCAGAGAAAACAATTATAAAGATAATTTATTCTTAGGAAGATACGAGTTCGACATATGATAACGTTTCTAGCGTTAGAGCAATACTAAAGTATGCAATAATTGGATGATAGGGATTGCTGGACAACAATCGAAACGGCGACAAGGTGGTAGTAAAAGAAGCCATATGGTAGCATCCAATATTACAGCATTCAGAGAACCTGTGTTCTGAAGATGCCGAATTCTAAAGCTAGCTCGGGCACCAAGAAGAATTCGAACGCAGAGCAGTCGGAATAACTACGTGACGGTGACGAGATAGCTGCAAAAGAATTTCCAGATTCTCCGAATTCTGTAATATTTGAAGTTCTGTGGAAAGTCATATGGCTTCTTTTACTACAATCTTGTCGCCGTTTCTGATTGTTGTCCAGCAGTCCCCATAATCTAATTATTGTGAACTCCATCGACGCGTCTTACTTCCTTACTGGACTAAAGTATGTTTTGGTCGGTTTGCGCGCCTGTCAGTTGCTAGAAATTCTAGTGAATCGTTTAATTTCTCTTCATTAAATTTATTTCTCGACCTGATCCAAAAAAAACAGCATTTCTTGCACTTAGCTAATTTATGTCATTCTTGTCGGACAGATACCAATGTGGAAGAGGCGGCGGACCGTTCCAGTGATAAACTGCAGTCGGCTATTGGATGTAATGTTATTCCTTTTATCTTCCCATTTTTCCACATTTTCGTTTTTCCTCTACTATCGACAACTTGAAATACTCAGATGTCTTAAAATATTCTATGCAATATTTACTTTTCTTAAAACTTCAGTGTAACGTTCAAATTTTTCAATCTGAGTTATTCGCTTAAGTTCACTTAAATCCTAAAAAATGGCTTTTTATGGTCATGATGCAGATGCAATCGATGGTGATCATATGATTATCTTGGAGATGCTGATGGCTGCGGGCGAGGACAACTGGCTTCCACGTTGGCAACAGCGTCAGCCTCTCCTGCACCTGGCTTGCGAACGCGGCGCCTGGAACTGCGTCAAGTTGTTGGTGGCTGAACGACCCAATGAGGTGAACCTCTGCTGCGACGAGTACTTTCCGATCCACCAGGCGGCACTACAACCGCTCCGCTTCCTGGAACTGCTGCTCCAGTGCGGTGCGGATGCGCGGGCGCGCACGGCCACACAGCAGATGACCGTGTTGCACGTGGTGTTCCTACTGGGCAAGAATTCTGCGTCTGACACGCTGGCCACTGTCAAGCTTCTGCTTGATCACGGACTGCGCGAACTGATCAACGAGGCGGACAGCTTGGGCAACACGCCAGTTCATGCGCTGATCGTGCGTTACGCGTTGGAGGAGGCGCGCTACGGCTTCGATCGCGCGCCACCTCCCTGGACGCGCTGGGACATGTTGGGCATCATGCGATACTTAATCCAGCACGGCGCTGGACCCAGCATCAACCGTACTGGCAATTCTGCCCTGGCCTGCGTGCTACGGCAGGTACGAGACTGGGAGTCCCGCTACGACCTGCTGGACATGTTCCTGCAGAACGGCGGTGATCCGAATCTGGTCGGGCGTGACGGGTCGGTGCCGCTAATGGTCTGTCTGGTAAGTGGCCTATCCACCCTATCAAATGTAGCACATTCTAATTTTTCTTGATGTTCCGACACTATCGGGTTATTGACCGAGTCGATGTCTAAAACGTCTATACGGAGTTGCAATTTAAATTTAACGTAGAGCTTCTCGAGAATGAATGTCGATGACCACTACGCATTAATTATTTAAAACGTTCACTCGCAAAAGTCTATTTTTTTGGCCGAACTTCTGTTTTCTTGTCGCTAGGTACCACTCATCAACAAGAATCCCCTGCACTGTTTGACGCACACCATGAAGGTATTCTACTTGAACTGCATCAAACTACTGTGCCGACATGGCGCCAACCCCAACTGTTCGTCGCGAAGCACCCTCACGCCGCTTCACGTACTGGTGTTCGCTGCTAGCGAGTATGTCAGTACTCTGGGTCACGAGGAAAAGGTAAGCAGTGATCACGTTGCAGACTCGAACTGCACAAGTTGTTTAAGGGGGGGGGGGCAATTGCGAGCGTGGGAGGCGGACCAGTTGTTAACGACGATCGTTATCATTTAGGCTCACGCGTTCGCCTTCATCAAAACGGTGCTGGTCCTCTTGCTGCAGCACGGTCTTGATCCAAACGCCCGTTTCAGTCAGCGCACATCGCACACGCTGCTGTCGCTCATGGATATGGTACAGAACGCCCGAGCGGCCGCTGATCTCGACTTTGTCTACGAGATGGTAAGGCCAATCTATAATCCAATTCGTAAAAATTGAATTCAATGTTACATTTTATTGTTTTTCCTTCAAATTTTGTTGTTTTCTACCTGTTGGTTCTAGACGAGGCATTAACCATAATAACTACTACATCGTCTATTTGTTTTCAAAATTGCCAAACAAAAGTTAACAAACTAAAATAGTTGGTGAAACGCGCATTGTATCGATCGGAGTTTGCTGTTTGTTTTTTATTGTTGACCTAAGCCCTCGGATATCCCAAATATATCCTGTATTGCCAGCCCAGGCTAATTAGATGCGTTCTTTTTTCACTTATGCTCATGTATGTGCTATAACAGACCGCCACCCTGCTTCAGTACGGTGCCAACCCCAACGTAGACATCGGCACCACCGAGCCCATGATCTGTCACTCGCAGAGCTCGGTCTACCTGAAGAAGCCTAACAATCAGGTTCTCTACTTCTACGTGCAGCTCGTGCTGCACAAGGAGGAACTGCTGTTGGATTCGCAGCAAGGTTTCGCTCGACTCATCCTTCTCTACTACTATGCTATGGACCACCGTGAGCTCTATCACTGCCTAAAGATCCTATACACGCAGACGGCGCTGGTGCCCATGCGAGACGTTCTAGGCCAACTCCTACGTCGCCTCTACACTCACCCGCGCACCCTCAAACAGATCGCTCGCTGCGCCATCTACGCGGCGCTGCGACGGCGTACCTGGCAGAATGTGGGAAAACTGCCCCTGCCATCGCCACTCAAGGACTACATCCTCAATTGGGAGCAATAGCCTGCAGGTCCTCCACACTGCCTCCACCACGCCGATTATGTCCACAACGGTGCTATTTCTAGTACCGTAATATCCGGCGCTATACCCCAATGAAGTGAATATTCGCACTGACCAGATTCGTGTGTTACGTCTCATGTTAGTGGTTGGCCATGTCTGCTGGGAAAATGGCACATCAGCCGTTTAGACTACGAAAATTCATTAGGTGAAATTCGTCCCTCAATGGACTTATTTTCTTTGGTCATGGTAAATATTTGAAAACATTAAACTAACCACAACTCACTTGAGTATGCTTTCCTCTGCCAAATGTCCACCCCAGTGGCTGACTGATGTCGTTAGTCAGTTTCTGTGAAAGAGGGCTTTAGACCTGGATTTGGCCACAATTTGAGGCTAGGTGCGCTGATTCCACTATCTGTAAGGTTTTCATTTGATTTGGTTTTATGCTCTAGTTAGCCACCGGTGTCACCATTTGGCAGAGGTGATCAATCCTGAGTTTCGATTAACGATTACCGGTATTTCAATTTGACCATATGTCGTGTATAAATTTGCATTTATACCATTACACTCTGTAGTGTGGAAGGTCATTCCAGGGACGAGAATGAAACTACCAAAGATATGAGCCAGTTGTTGGATCAATTTCACATTTTACCCTTGTATCATTCGTGTTACAAATTTTGAGTGAGTCTGAATCCTGAGTTGACAGGTGTGATGAAAATGGATGCATCGGGCTCATTTTCCAGTCAATTGACACTCCCAAGCACAAGCGGTTAGCTGGGGTTGACTCTGATGAATTCTGAGTTTTTGAAAGTTGAAATGAAGGCTGATGAAGGAACCCAGTTCCTCCGCGCGCGGTTTGTCAATTTTAATTGGTGTAGCTCGCCGCTTCTGTCGATCGAAACCGTTTCATATCCGTCACAGCCCCCAGAAAATAAACACTTCGTCGGAGACAATCGGTTGTTTGTTTTCCTTTTTTCATTTGTTCAATCGGCCGTTACAAAAAATATCCTTCGTAACTTACGTGAGGGTCGATCAACTTTTTCGCTATTCGCGGTCGTCTGTTTATGAGGTCGCTGGGGAGTGGATGTTCATGAGCGTTTCACTTTCACCGACACAAGGCGTTCAATTTGAAATGTTTATAGGCGATCTCTTCAAACTTGAAGTCAATACTCTGTGGTCGGCCACTGGTGAGGCTTCTTGGCGGAAGGAAGTAAACATACGTTTCAGTTTTTGATTAGTTTTACATTTTTTCTCAACTGTAGTGAATAGCATTTACTGGTGCTTCATTAGCACTATTCGAGGGGTGGCATATTTTCACCAGTGCTCCGGATTGAATAAACAAGAGACCACACCCAGGGAATTAAACTCGGGATCTTCGCATGACAAGTCTGTTTCGTAACGAACTGGGCTGAGACGATTCGACCTTTTTAAGTTTATGTGGACTACGTGGTGTCCGAATAATCCATTTATTAATGCTGATGCACTAGGTCTTTGTGCTATGTGCCGATAATTTTTTGACATTTGAAAAATATCTACGAACCATAAATTGGCCGAACAAAATGTGGAGACAGTACAGAGGGTGAGTAGGCAAAAATGACATGACTTAGAAATTCTATCATTATGTTAATAATTATCACATCACACTGAAATATTTTGTGCGTGTGCTCTAAAATGTCTTCTATCATTCTTTGAAATTTGAAAAAAAATTGAAAATGGCGCCACATGAGTTATGAAGCCAATGCTATGATAAAAACTCTTTCACTTTTCATGGTAGTAGATTGCCTGACCGGCAGAGGTCCACTACCACTCATCAAAGTTCCTGCAAAGGTGAAAATCAATGCCGACTACTACATCACTCATGTTCTAAATCATTATTTGGAAAAAGAGGGTTTTAAACTTTACCCAGGTGAGCTCCAAAAAATCACCCTGCGTGAACAAGCCACAAGGAACAAGCCACACTGCAAAGAAAACAACCCAATATCTATAGGATTTGAAAAATCGAACTGGAATAAATGTTTTGTGCAACAAGGACATCCCAGTGAAGTCCCCCGACATCAGTCCACTAGACCTTTTTGGGTTTGGTTATTTGAAACAAAAACTTTTTCATCGCAATGCAACTACACTGGCAGGCCCTTGGAAAGTGTGCAGAGACGTGTGGAGCACAATCACACCTGAAATAACCTCAAAATTTTTGATACATGGATCTATAGGATTTGAAAAATCGAACTGGAATAAATGTTTTGTGCAACAAGGACATCCCAGTGAAGTCCCCCGACATCAGTCCACTAGACCTTTTTGGGTTTGGTTATTTGAAACAAAAACTTTTTCATCGCAATGCAACTACACTGGCAGGCCCTTGGAAAGTGTGCAGAGACGTGTGGAGCACAATCACACCTGAAATAACCTCAAAATTTTTGATACATGGAAACGACGGTGCAGGGTGGTTAGCCAACAGAATGACCAACATATTGAGCAAATTAATCGCCAAAAAATAAAAATGTTACAGCGGATCAGTCGTGTTATTTTTGCCTACTCACCCTCTGTATCACAAATGAACTGAACAGTGTGCGCAGTTTTCGGTTATGTGCAGGAGTTTCTTCAAGCCATATAACGTCCAATTTTTATCCAGAAATTCTTTCAAAAATTGCCTGGCCATGACATGTTTCGTTTTACATAAAAAAACAAATCACGTTTCGTTCTTGTATAGCGAGTGCCATTTTGATCCTCAAGAATTTGGAGGATGACGTCACAGAGTTGCTCGTGCACATGGGCAATTAAAAGACAGCATTATGCTAATGTTTCACCAATGTTTCCATGTTTTAAATTTGGATTGTTTTGTTTTTTAGTGCTCATCCAGTATATGTTGTCCTAATGCACTCTTGCCAAGCAGATTGCTGAACTTCAAGGATTTTTCCAAGAGTTGAAAAACGTTTCAGGAGCCATATCCTGAAACGTTTTTCAATTGATTCCATTATTTTAAAATAAGAAATTAGCAACGGGGGAAACAGCATTATCATTATCGTATGGCTGTAAATTCAATGGTGTCATTGTAAATGAAGGCTTTTTATATTTGAAATGTTGATCATTGGCTTGTGGCTGGACCACTCCGACAGGTGCAGTGGCAAACTCTTATTAAAGTTTGAAGCCAAAGGGAAACGTTACAAAAGCCAAAATTTTGTAAAGCTAGTTTTATTATGTTTTATTGA
>JAQGBY010003017.1:0-20662 GCA_034698785.1 Mycogona germanica
ACCACACCGACTCACAGAAAAGTGTCGGCAAATTATTTTTATGAACGATGTGAATAAATTTGGATGGATCAGCAATTAAGGTTGTTTATGGTAGCTCATTTTCCAGGGTGGCTACAATTTATTTCTAAATGTATCCGTATGTTATGAGCACTGATGTCCCCTTTAATGAAATATCTGTTAGAAATTTGTTATGATTTGAGACATATATAACTAGAAATAAACTTGCACCGTATTTTCCGCCCAAAAAAGGCACGGGGACCAACCAACCAACAGTTCATTACCTGAGTGAATTTCTTTTGCCACACCGCTAAGATCTTGCCCGCCTTCTCAACCGTCCAGTCCAGATTGTGCACCACGTAGTTGTCTTTCCAATACTCGAACATCTCCCGTTCACCCATCAGCTGAATGACAGTCTGCAAGGCCTCGGCTCTGAAACGAAAAAAATAATTATAATAAATTGTCGGTAAATAAATAATAAAAAATCGGCAACTAATTATGACGAGTGGTCGACTCGGTTGACCGGCGAGAGGCGACCGGGGTAATTGTTTAATCTCGAATGGGGTGGTCGTTAAAATGTACCGATCAGCGTGTCCAATTAATTTTTATGTCCGCAAACTCACTTGACAATGTGTCCAGTCTTGTTCTTCTTTGTGCCGCCGACCACCAGGTCCTCGGGCCAGTGCATGTACTTGGTGGCGAAACCGTAGCAACCTCCCGTCAGCTCGGCACCAATGTCGGGCGCCTAATGAATATACAACGAAATATGTCAAGAATTAATTTTTTATTTCATAAAACGACGGTATATTGGATAGGCCCGGTCGTCATTTCATTTTCATTGACCATCTCTTATTTCTTACAAATTAAAACCAAACGTTTCATTTTCAATATATAAGAACATATTTAAAGAAATTCTAAATTAAAACACATTTTAGTGTCAATTCCTGTTTCAACAACAAAAATATGGGCGACTTCAATAGCATTTCATTCACAGCTGTATTCTGAAGATCAATTGCCAATTTTAGCATGAAGCATTAGATGAAGAAAAACAGGGATGAAGTGATAATGAGATACATTTGAATCGGGTGTTACTGATGTTAAAAAAATTGATTAGTTACGATTTTCGTTTGGGTGGGAGTCAGCGTTGCTTCATCGAGAAAGACCATAAATTCAGAAAGCATCCATTTTAATATCGCGTGTGGTCCCCTTCCCCCCCCCCCCAGCCAGAACGGCGGTCAATTTCTAAGCCCTTATCTGCCGACAATGCTCAGACTTAATGCAACGCAAGTCATATCTTCCAAGAAGACTTCACCACAATAACACAAAAGCAAACATAGTTTATTGCCAACTTTTATCGCTGAAGAAGATAACTACGAGAATTCACGAAACAATTTTTTTTGCTTCTTTTTCAAATGGCTTTCGAGTTATGATGGTGACCAACACATAATCAGCGACCAAATGCAGATAGTCATACCTAGAGAAGGTTTTGAAATTAATTAGCCCATTCTCTCTCTCTCCTGTAGCAAGACTTGACTATAAACTATTATTTGAGGGTTTCTTGTTAAATTTTGTGGGCGCTGCATATATAATCATCAACTGGCAAACTCAAAAACTTCTTTGCAGATTAATAAATACACTTTTATCGCGTTTGTTAACAACAAATAGTTGCGGTTGGCAATATGTCTTAAACAAGAAAAAAAGTTGCCAATAGAATGAGTGTCTATTTTTTAAAGCCAGAAGAGCAAATTTCCAAAACACATAACTCAAGAGGTAGCACAACCTATCAGGCGGGGCCGGGTGAACATTGATTAATTGCGATCGATTAATTTTCACCAGATACCAGGGATCGAACCACGATTCACCAAACCAAATACAACATCTGTGAGCAGGCCGGGTTATAAATTTTCTTCAACCCCTTTGTTCCCCTCCGACAGAGATTCAAACCAGGAGTTGTGAGCCACCCCCCCCCCCCGACCCACTCGCCGAGCCATCTGACCAGCCGCGGATGATGAGCTGATCATCTGTCAGTGGCCACGGTAATCATCTGTCGACAACTGGCTCCCACTCGCAGTACGGATACAACCACGGATACGCGGAGCCAGGCTCCAATTAAGAGATGTGGCGCCTCCTTTATTTACAGCTCGGGCAGTCACATTAAAAGTAAAGAGCTTGTAAAGAAGACATCTTCCTCCCCGCAATTAATTTAAATGGCGGACAGATACGGGCAACCCAAAATGTGGAATGGCATGCCTATAGCAGACTTCGCTTCGCTCGAACCACAGAAAAAAAACTAAAAAAAAAAAAAGCAAGAGAGAGAGCTCTTCCCTTTGCCACAAACGCGAGATTTATGCCAGCGCCACCTGCTGGCAAGATGTCTACCTCCTGGGTGGTCCCGGACAACTTATATCCTTCCCCCATTAATTCGAGGGCGGCTCTCATTCATGCTCACTAAAAACTCTTGGCTCTCCCGCATTTTTGGCTCGCTGAAAGAACAGCAGAAAGTCCGGCCGAACGAAGGTTACGAGAAAATAATAATAAAAATGGGGGAGGTTAAAAAGAATTCACGGTTGATTGAGTCTACGTCAAAAATCCACATGAAGGTTTAACCTAAAAAAAAGTCGCCTAAACAATTAAGCGTTCCAAATATTTTGGATTGCAAATTTGTATTCATTCAAAACCAGGTTGTAATTCAAAATATTTCAAGATAAAGCGAAATTTTGCGTTTCAAAGATTTCTTTTTGGCTTCTCATAATTTGGAATCTGTTGTGGAATTCATCAAGAATTATTCCAAGCAATTTAAAACGCGTTTTGTCCCATTCTCCATATCTTAAAAAGACGGTAGGCCTGTTTTCTTGAACTATTTGTAAAGGTGGTCAACCAATGCTCCCGCCATTTCGTGATTTTTGTCGGAATAACTGAAGATCATGGATACATCGCAAAAAAAAAATTCTAGTTCTCTCTCTCTCTACTGACCTGTTGCGAATGCTTGTTGGGTGCAGTCTCTGGACACTCGGGGTCGGCTGGATTCAGACACGGTTTCTCCTGGTAGCCAGTGCTGATTCCGGCCTAAAATGAGACGAGAACAAAACAAAAATTGAGCCACTTCGTCGACCGTTTCAAATAACCATGATCAGTTAAGAGTCACAGGGAGCAAGCAGGGCGGTGAACGCTATCACACCACCAACCAGCCTCACGGAGCACGGCGAATTTTTATCCTTAATTTCCTCCCGTAGCGAGATCGGAAATTCGAACCTGGAATTTCATAATTCTTCTAATTCCTCGTGTTTGTTTCCTCATTTAAAAAAAGGCATTTTTCAAATGCGAAATATTCTCAAGAGCCGTTTTATTTATTTTTCATGAAGAATTCCTGCTGCTGGTGACAATGAACACATTGAGGGGAAGGGAGGGGAGGTGAGAGAGAGATTGGTGACCAGAAACGCCAGGAGAGGATGTGGGGGTCGGGGGGCAGGGGCACGTTGGACGTGCCGGGACGCCCTCGGCTGGCCCCCCGGACACGCGTCGCTGAATGGAGCGCGTTGTGAGCCGCGCCACAAATTGCACATGCGGGTGTCCACCTCCAGGCGGACAATCTTTTCTCTCCACCACCTCCTCCTCCTCCTCCTCCTCTTTCTCTCCCTACCACCCACCCAAAACCGTCAACTCAACTCTCCCCTCCCTACTCCTCTGACCACCAGTTTCGCATTCGTACAGCCGACAAAATTCGAAATGAATTTTTAAAATATATATTTTGAATCGAGTACAAAATTATGATCTTGGGTCTTCCCGGTTGGTCATGTGGCTAGCGCGCCTGTGTGATAGTAGTGGGCTCGAAACTCTATATTTTTCGCAATTACCAGTTCTAATTAAAATAATAGTAAAATATTATTTTAAAAAGCGAGCTCGCCACTCGGTTCGTCTTCTTCATTCGGCCTGTCCCTAATTCATTATTTAATAGATAGTAGTGAGGTTCGAGCTTTTAAAATGATTTCATTCATTGAATAGACATAGATACTGACATTTCCAGATATATATCATCCAGACGTCCTAACTAAAAACCTCTCATAGATACTGACACTTTGCGCAGAGATGCTTCTTTTTTTTTTTAATTCACTGAAGTGTATAACACAACAGGAAGATTCTGTGCCCCTCTCAGTGCTTAGGCACTATATGAGAGGCACATAACATTTTGAACCAAAAGCAAAAAAAATATGTAATAGCATTTGCTAGGGCATATTTTCGCCACGTACTCAGGGGATCAAATATACTAGAGAATCCGCTCCGGGAATCGAACCCGCGGGACCGTCGCACCACAAGCTCGTCTCAACGAGCCGAGCTGCGGCGGCTCTTGCTAAAATCGAATGTCCATACCGGACAGCAGGACTCTGGACGATGTTGGCGAGATTATGCCAAGAGAATGAGATACAGAGAGACTCGAGGAATGATGGAGATTCCCGGTAAAACGCCAGCGGAGAGGAGATGGCGAGGGCCACGGCTCGTCAGGCAGGCAAGGCAGGCAGGCGGCGGACCAAAGCCGAAACTAGCGACCGGCCAAAAGCCAGGCCGGGTCGACCTCGACGACGGAGGAGAGGCGAGCGGAGCAGAGGGAGAGAGAGAGAGAGACCACCCAGGCGGCCGAACAGAAACAACAACAACACACACCTTTGGCATACGAAATGGGCGAGAGGCGCCGGGCCGCCACCCAGGACAAAAAGGTTGAACGCTGCGTCAACTTGAACGCCACCCACTACGGTCATCTCTCCCCATCAGAGACGGAAATTATTTTAAAAAATTCGTTTAATCATCACTGTAACGTGGGGCTTCTCGCACTATGTGGGGGGGGGGTCACATGCCGTCGCCAATCACCACGGGATCGAATACACGATCGGGCATCGATCGCGAGACCAACCCACCTGCCGTCATTTGCCAAATGCAGACTGAGTTACCTAGTGAGTTGCGCGCCGTGGTCGAAAAACATGTAGATTTCGTTTTTAGAAAAGGGGCGAGGTGGATGGAGGGCAGGATTTGAACGGGTTCCACAAATTTGGAAGTCGGTCAGCAGCAGGGTGGGTGGCCGCCGGGACTTCTCGCTCATTCACCGAACAGGGATCGAGAAGCGCGGAATAATGAAAACATACTTCCACGAAATTCTTGAGCGATTCGAACACGGGATGGCGCCTAACGCCCCAAGGTGAGCACACCCTCTGGTTTGAGCTGTAATCCCACACAATAAACCGATGTGGAGCACGAACTGCAGGGGCAGCAATTTTAGGTTGTCGTCTATTTTTTTGCCTTCTTGTACATGGGCATATATGATGCATACAGTGTGAGCCTGAAACTATGGGCCCCTTTTGTTATTTTTAATAAGTCTGCCAAAAATAGTATGATTATTATGAAATTTCGTGATAAAAAAGATAACAGTATCCTTTTTCAATTTCCAGTCACAAATTTCAAATTTCCCACCTTGCGGGTGACGGGCGCGCTCTATCGATGCAATAAGTAATTACACAGCGCGCCTGCTACAGTTAGCTGTGAAACTGCCTTTCACGAAAGAAGATAAACTATCAAATTTCTTCGACATAACAAAAAGTAGGGTGCAAAACGAATTCTTAAAGAGTTCCCAAACAAAGACTGTAGACTGTAGGCGGACTGAAATATATCTTGAGACATGTCACCATTGTATTATCTCGCTCTACGTGCGGTAACTTAGAAAAAGCGTCACTTATTTCCTCGAATTCGTTATTCTTTACAGAAATTAGTAAATTTAGGGCAATTCTTTTACAGAATTCTTTTCGAATAAGTTTTGCTTTCCAGTAGAGAATATTCGGATAAAAATGATATGCTGGAACATTTTGATACGTCATATTTAGAAAATACATATTTGACAAGTTATAGACGTCCAAAAATCCTGTTCCAACACAGGACTTGGCAGGATTCGCTCGTTAAAGCCATAGCGAGGGGCGGCCGCAAAGAAATGAGGGGTGAGACTAGGTGGGGGGAGGGGAGGGGGTTGTAAAAGTAGGGTGCGCCGTCAATGACAGAGATGTATGGCGCTGGGAGGGGAGGAGGGCTCAGAGTGAATACGCGAGGCGAGAGATCTCTTCTGACGCCCGCAAAGACTAGCGTAACGAAATATTTCTACTACAACTGTTGCTGGGTCGGTCATATATATACATACATGTATATAAATCGCCCCGGCAATGGTCATGAGACCCCCCCCCCTCCCCCTCCTCCTCCCATGTTAGTAGGATTCGGACGTCCGACGTCGACTTCTGAATGAACCTGCGCGCCGCACATCTAATCCGTTTCAAGCAAACTGAGAATCACGGCACAATTCGGCGCTTAATCGTCAATGGCATACATTAAAACCAGCACACCTCTCGGGATCGAGTAAACGAGAGAGCCAGCGGCGGCGGGGATCGAACCCCAGGACTGCCGCGCTGTGCCGCATTCTGCATGTTTATGGCTCAAAGTTTTTTTCGTTCAAAACTTTAAAAAACACTGCTACATCTATCCAGCTTTATTTGTCCTTAACACATCGTCCTTTAAAAAAAACAGCAAAAAATCATTTTTTTACTCTTTCAGGAAATTATTAAAACCTCAACCCAAAGAAAATCTTTGAGTGTGTCCGCGATTCAGGGGCGGTCATCATAGTGGATATACCAGATTGGCGCTCTCACTAGCACTCATGCTGACCAGAACAGCTCTATTAAGAGGGGTTTGGAAGAACTTATATGAGCACCTCTCCTCCTCTCCTCCACCACCCAGTTCCTCCTTTGCTCTCGGACGTGACATCATCATCCATCCCCACATCTGCTCGAGCACTGTTGGTGGGGGGGGGGGGGGGAAGGGAAAGGGTCGGGGGGATGAACCAGCAAGCCAATACATCTTCACCCCACCCTCTTACTCCCCCTCCCCCCTTACTGTCCGTTCAAGAATTAACAGCGGGCCTGTTTCGTTTGTACCCTGGAAACAATATGATGTCTCTTAGATTTGAGTCCAAATCCGGTAAATTTTAAAACTCCACGTTCTAGGGATCTCGCACAGCCTTTTTAGTTACAAAACCAGATGATTAGCTGAATTTCACCAAATAAAATGTGTCAACTTCACAAAAATGCTTTTAATCGTAATTTTGACAAATTCCCCCTCCCAAAGATATAGCAAAAAGTGAAGTGAAGTGAAGAACATTTATCATTTATTATTTGCCTCTTCTGATGCCATTATTGAAACACCACAACGCACAAGTTGAGAAAATAAAATGGCGAGAAGAGAGCAGAGATAAATTATTCTCTTCCAAATGTCATTATTTTATTAATTTATCGATTTTAACGAGCAATGTACCCACCCTGGAGGTACATGTTCGTCTTTCAAATTTGATTACTCATTACGTCATCTGCGCAAGCGCACAATCCACAATGCCACTCATTCTGTTTTGTGCGCATGCGCAGATGATGCAAGACCAACATTTTGGGGGGCACATTTTATTTAATCAGAACCCCCGAGATCGAATAGATGAGAGAACCAGTGCCTGGAATCGAACCACCCGTCGCCCCACCAAGTCCATCTTCCGAACAACTGACCATGACGTCACAAATCAAGAAACCTCAACTTCAGAAGCCTTCGCACAAATTTTGTAACAAGGAAAAAATTAATCTTCCCACACATCCCGCAATAGAGAAAAAATTAACCAGGGAATCGCCCGTACGAGAGCTCTTACAAGACGCCGCTTGGTGGTCGCGAACACAACGCAATCAACTAACTATCCTCGTCCGACGGACCCCCAAAACCGGGCATCCATTAACAGTAATGTGTGGCCGGGCGGCAGGGAGGAGCGGGTACAACCGACCCCAGGACCGAGGCTATATTAAACTTTACCCTCCTCCCCACCCCCTCTACCCTACCCTACCCAACCCCCAACCGAGGCATGCCATACGCGCGAAGCCCCCGAAAGCGCGCCCCGCGAGAGCGGCAAATGTTCGAGTTACAAAGAGGGCAAGAGCTATCAGACTGCGGGGCCACCCAAGCCGTGAACAGCCGACTCTCTCTCGCTCGCTCGCTCCATCCCTCATCTATCCATGTCTCCATCTCCCAGCCAATCTTCCTACGCCAAGAGATGAAGGGCTAGAATGACGACCTGGGGGATGAGGCAGAAAATTTGAGTCGCTTTTCTGTACAGATCTGTGTGACAAGGATTGGTCAATTTGTTTAAGCAGTAATAAGTATAAAATGGAGGTTGTCACGAGGCCGGACGATATCAAGAGTTGGTGATAACTCTTCTAATATATATTTTTTTTAATTCACTGGTCACAACAGGAAGAGTCTGTACCCCTCTCAGTGCTTAGGCACTATGTGAGAGGCACATTTTCACCAGTACCCCGAGCCAAAGCCCGCGCCGGGAATTGAACCCGGGACCGCCGAACCACAGTCCATCTATATCCGTCCGTCTAATATAATAATAGTAAACTATTATTTAAAATGAAAAAACTAAACTAGAAAAACGTGGGAACTGACGATACAGTTAAGACGATGACGATTTCATTTTAAATAATAGTTTACTATTATTATATTAGAAGAGGGCTCATTATATTAGTAAGTGAAAATATGATATAACGAATGAAGTCCAGCTGAACGATAGTTTTCGAATAATCTTAGGACAATTCGAAATAATGCAATTGCATTATAACGACATTTAACTTCTGATTAACAAGCCAAAAAATAAACAAAAAGTTACCGCTGTGCAATTTATCCAAGCGATTGTTTTGCTTTGCCGAATAAGTACCTTCATCATCTACCCCTCGCGATTCTTTGGTCATCTTACGAGTGATCTCCGCCTATCTTTACGACCGCCTATCTCCCGTTGTCTGACTGGGCAGTCCAGTTGCCACCCAACCACCCCCCACCACCTAACCTCACCCCCATTCCATTCATCCAGCCCCACCGATCATCATAATAAATATTGCAGAGATTTCGGCGTTATTAACATCTCAATCCGTGGCCACGCTCATAATACGTAGTTTCGACGCTGGGCCTACGGCAGGCACACAGGGCTCGACGTGAGGAGGCCGAAAGTCAAACGAGCGCAACCAGTAAGAGCGAAAAAAATGTTTGAAAAGACACGAAAGAACGCGATACGTCAAGACGGAAAAGAAAATTTCCGAAAATGCGCTGAAATTAAAATTTGAAATAGAAGTATTCTTGTTGCAACGAATCGAATAGATTTTGAGGTGGTCGCGCATTCTTGTTCGTCAAATGCCGTCTCCCGGAGATAAAGCCCTCAAGACATGTGAATAGTGGCAGCTTACCCGCTTCATAAAGTCCTCCATGATGTCGAACGCTGTCGTCTTGGCGCCAATGAAAAATAATTTCAGCGTCTGGAGCATCTTCTGAGGGCTGAGGGTGGTCCAACGCACCCCGGAACTCATCCCGCTGTTGAGCACAAAAATATCAACAAAAAAACATGATAAGTAAAGAGGACTACACCCCGTTACCTTATGACAAAAGACACACTACAGAACCAGGCGATTTAAATTAGACAGCTCCCTGACCAACTCAAAAATCTTAACAATAATTTCTGGAGACTGCCTTATTTAAAAATAAGACACACGATGAAAATCACCACCAAACTTTCACATGGTGATACATGGGAGTGTAGCTTTGGGGACTCAAACAGATATTCTCATGACTCAATCTGACAGCGAGAGAATAGCTATTAATTCGCAATACGCAAAAAAAATTCAATTTCAGAACTCAGCAGTCTGTCACTGGTGTAGCCTTTTGGCAGAGAAGGCATCAATCCCACGTTCAAGAATAATTGCTGTATCTATCCATGCATCTACATGGAGAACAAACAAATTAGCAAGCACGAATTCTCTCGCTGGAATCACGTCGTAACAGAACACCACCATAAGATCGAAAATAATTCCAAGGCAATTAGCTCTGGATCTTTGGGACTTGCTAGGAAACCGGACGGCCGACGTGGGCCCGAGCACACACGCATGATTGGGGATCACGTCAATCAAAGTCCGTCAAAAGGACAAGGCTAATTTCAGATGTGTGGCTGTCGGTCGACATGACCACCAACAAAGCGGAAGAGCCGCCCCGCGGACGTGCAGGCTTACCGCACCGTCGCCCGTGGCGCCATCTGTCGGGTTGAGCATGACATTACGCGTGAACCTCGTCGTCTCGCCAAAACAACTCGAAATGTACAGCATTATAAAATTGGCAAATTCAGCTATCTGGTTCTACTTCCTTCTTTACTCCTTTGCTTCGCGGCCCTGACGGCTTCGCGGCAGGAAGTAAGAGCAGGGACACCGACGCCATCTAGGGACAGAAAGCACCGCCTCCATCCCATACGCAGCCACACACGGCGGCAGCCAATGCCACTCTTATGTGTTTTCGCTCTGTAGTGCGCTGAAGAGCGATCGGGGTTACACGATACATTATATACAACGGCGATTTTTTTTCTTCTAAAACTTTCTTCCGACGGAATAAATTATGGCCGCACGCATAGGCCGGCGTCGACGAAGACGCCATAGAGCAGCATAACATGCCACCGTACCAGGCTGATGGGGAGGTGGGGGATGAGAGACGAAATTGCTAAACAACTTTTATCGGGGGTGCTCTTTGAAAACCGGCAATAAAAGAAATACCAAACGTTGAGGACACGCTCAAGTCAAAGGGAATAGAACGAGAGGACAGTGTCGAACCAGAACCACAATATCTTCCTCAAGCGAACAGTCAAGCTCCATTTCGATGGGAGGCAAGATTGTCATCAAATAAATATCAGTTGATTTTCTTATTCATCATTTGTTTGTAAATATTAAGAATTATTCATTTCTAAATTATTTTTCAGGTTTTTAGTGTGTTTGCGTTTAGCTACCCTGATCAGGAAACGTCTGTCACTAGGTTACTACTCAACGAAACTATTCGAACAAATCGACAACCGAAACGCTTCATAGTAGATCGGCCCCGTCAATAAATATCGTAAAAGTGCTCGCACGGATATCGTGTTGGATACAGCTTTGAACTTTACACAGAATCATGTCTCAGCCGACCCCCTATCGATTACAATTTCCGAATGATGTGTGGGCCACGAAGCAACGAACTGGAAGGCCTAGAGGCGGCAACCAATAGGAAAATATTCCTGTTCCAAGTCTGGCGAATGTGCGGATGATTCGCACCATGTCGTCATTTAAGTTCACCAATAACTAAGTTATAACAGTTGCTCACAAGACAGTAGAGACGCCCCTAGTGGTCAGATTGCTAAACCTGCAAGTTGAAAGGCGCCATATATTGAGCAATTCATGCGATTCATGCGATACCCGAATCTGATCAGAACCGATTATACAAAACATAAAATTCTTCAATATTTATTTTTGAATTACTGTACTCTAAAAACTTTCACCATCAAGATATCACCCTGTAGATTTTGTGTTAGACTACACCCGTGATCGCGGGTTCAATTCCCGGCAGTCGCCTCCGGAATTTTTTGGCGGCAGCAATTCTTACGCAAGCGTTCATTCGGAGAGGAAGTCAGAGAGTGACCCGTGCCTTTTCGATATCAGATGCATGTGTAAGATCCATAACCTAGGTTCTAAAGGTAAGACGAGGTAAAAATCACCAGGTCGCCCCCTCGAACTTTTAGACTGAAATCAGGAAAGCCCCCTTTAGAATCCACATATACGCCAAAGAGATAAGATGATCAAGAATACTCAGAAGTCCAATTCGCTAACATATTTTCCTCGTAGATGGCGTTGCGATCTTGCAGGTGAATTAAGTGACGCACTTCGTCACCTTTTACTACTAGATTTTCTGGCGGACACTTCGGGACGCGATGACTATCCTACGGGTGAAGCTACCTCTAGGCCTTCCTCTAGTTCGTTGGATAGAGAATAGGGAAGCGCGGGATGAGTGCGTGTGTGTGCTCGTTCTTTGCGCGCAAGAAAAAAGGCCAGAAAGTAACAAAAAGATCACCATAAAAGACCACCCAGCAAAATCGCTTCACGCGCCAAGAGTAGAGCGAATGCATCAATGGCCCGAGAGTGAAAGAGATAGAAGCAGGCCCGGCTTGTTGGGAGTGGTCTGCTGCCGCTGCGCAAGCAAGCAGGGAGGGCGATTCGACATCAACCTAATGAAGCTGAACGATGGACGAGTCTTCTTTTCAAGAAGACACCTTGCCGGAAATGGTTTGAAAGTCTAGCAAATAATATAACCAATTTATGAAGCCGTCGCTGTGTCCCAATATTTCAGAATTTCTTCCGCATGAATTGCAAAATAAAAATGGAAGACGCTGTCATAGTTTGCTAGCATGTTTGAAAGCGAACTTATTTTTTTTAAAAAAAAGTGGTGATATGTATGATAGAGAAATACTTACGGAACTACAACTGGAAAGTCTGGTCCCAACACACGAGATCCTTCCCAAAAGCAATCCAAAGGGGTGATAGTTATACACGGAAATAATTTCTCTACAATCTGTATAAAGGAGCGAGATAAAAAGGCAAACAAGTTGTTAGAAATAATCGCGCGTCAGACTTCTTGGGTTTGAAAACGCTTTGTACAATTACTGTTTTTCTTCTTTAAAAAGACCTAACTTACCGCATCGATGAACTGCTCGTCAACAACGGGGGGACTAGGTGAATTACATACATCTTTCAATTCCCAAGTTCTGGAAAATAAAATTGACAACAACTTCGATGAGAACCACAAACGTTAAAAAATATTGAAATTATTCCACCAGTGTACGCATTAAAACTTTAAAAGAATCATACGGTTGTGTTATCAATTTGTACAAAATGAAGGCATCCAAAAAGAACCAACTAAACTAGCTTACATGTCGAACATGTCAACGTGCACCCGTGCGGCGGCCAATACCACGTTGAGGTGGGCCTGCAGCGCCTCCGCGCGGAGAATGCTGGTACCCTCCTGTTTGGGCGTCTGAAGAATGATCTGATTGGTGGAGCCGGCGCCGTCACCTAACGTCCGCTGCACATAATCCAGTTCCTTCTCCAGCCGACCTCCTTCTAAACGGAAGAAAATTATATAAAAAAGAGACATTGGTAATATGTTCCGATAGCTCACGAACGGCGTAACGCGTCGCCATTAAATTTTCATTGGATGTAGGAACAGCACAACCTATTTCAGGTCTGTACGCTTTTTCGTTCCTGAGATATGACTGCTCAATTTCTTACAGCATTTGATAATTTGTAAAAGAAACTTCTTTCTATCGAAACCGAACGGAAGAGTAATAACATATTCAAACTCTTTGAAGTAGGAGCCGATGATAGTAAATTACTCAAGATGGTTGGGAATTGCAGGACTACAATCAGAAAATCGGCAACGAAGATCGTTTAAACATAAAAGTTTAACAATCTTCTCGCCGTGTTGTCTTTATTTATCATCCAAGAAGATTGTTAAACTATTATGTTTAAACGATCTTCGTTGCCGAATTTATGATTGTAGTCCTGCAATCCTCAACCATCTGAGTAACATTCAAACTCTATTTGTAAAAATAAAAAGTATCCCATTTGTTAATCCCATTTAATCGTGAGCGGGACTCTAGCACAAACGGGATGGTGCTAATTCATTGGCGCCGTCCACCTTCAACCTCACGAGTTCTTTAAGGAGTTCTTCTGATGTCATATCAATCCTGTCATTTAATTTTCGGATTCCAGGTACAGGCGGCACGGCAGTCGAAAAGAAGAAAGATAAGAGAGGGAGGGGGCTCGGACACACCTGGCCAGTCGATGCAGGCGAGATGAGAAATCACCCCGGGAACGAATCCCAGAGAGTCTGGAGGGGCGGCCCGCCCATAGCGCCGCGATCCGGCCGCTGTACCGACGATAGACTTGTGCGTGGAATAATTGCCACCAATTATCGCGGACTAGAGCACCAACGTCTCTGCCGTCAAGTAAGGTTCCTTCGGGCTCGGCGAATCACGATTACATGTACGCGAATGTCGGGCACAATGGGTCGCGCTTCAACACCAAAAATCATGATCAACCGCGAACCAAACCATAATGCGAATTAATTTTTTTTTAAAAGCAAACAAAATGTTTACAAATGGTTCGTGCGCGGATTAAATTAATTATCGTGTGCCAGCGAATAATTTTAAACTGCCAATTAAATCGAGTTGGGAGGGATAAAACGGTAAACGGTCAAGTAAAATTTTCTCGTTGAATGAAAAAAAAAAGAAAACGCTGGTGATTTATCACAAAAAAAAACCTTTTGCGCCTCAAAGCCTGCAAAAACATATTTTTAAAATGCTGTCAAGTATATTATAGTCATGCCCCCATCTGGGCAAAATAACTTTTGCTGGGAATAGAAAACCGCTGTTTTTTTTTCATTGGGATCGCTGCAATTCGTGAAGCGCCCCCTGGCGCGCTGGTCCACACGTAATGTATGGACCGCTGCGAAATTCATATATTTTATATACTTGAATACGCTAAAAAATAACGATCGCGGTTTACCAACAACCATCCAAAATGCAAAGAACGACCTCAAGACACCCCATGCTGGAAACATATTTCCTGTATCCGACGCGCACCCTTCAAGTGCACATAGGTGAACGCGCCTGTGGTCTCAAGAGGACATTCTGTCGTATTAGGGCCCATGGTGCATGCATTATGGCCAGGCGTGGAGAGAGAAAGAGACGGAGCATGGTGACCGTCAGAGTCGTTCAGTTATCTCGCCAAGTTTTTTTAACGATCAAAACCTGCGTGCCCAGGACACACGGCGCCAGCAACTTCCTGCGCTTAACTCTCACCCCCTTCTCCGCCCCCGCTCTGACCGATAGTAACACACCCCTCGCTCTCAGTCTTTCCGTCAATCCGTTTATCCAACTCACGCCCTTGGTATATAAGTTATAGCCACACATTGTGAACCGCTGATCCTAGGAAGATAAATTAAGAGGCCATAGGCATTTCCATTAGAAAGGAGGGTTGTATAAATTCGTCTTGCAGACAGACGCGAGTCGAACAGAAACAGCAGAAAATGATCGACCATACGACCCGACGTCACTCAAGACAGACTCGTGGTGTCCCGAGGGTTCGATTCCCGGCCCGGGATCTCGCGTGAGCCACCCTCGAATAATGCCCAAGCACCGAGTAGCGGGGGTACAGAATCTACTGCAGTGACCGTTGAGATAATAAACAAGAGACTCTACTCTGTAAACAACTCATCGAATACATACTAGAATAAACTATTCAAACGGTGTGGACTCCTCCAGCAGCAAGTTCGCTAGACTCTAACCGAATCCAGTCAAATAACACAAATATTAAATACAACATACTTGTGGGAATAAACAACGTCTACAAATAACAAATTATAATTTTATCGACTTCTGTCGTCGATCTAACGCGCGTTTCAAACATTCTCACTGCGCATGCGCTTCGAAGGGTTTAATCAGGGGTTTGAACATGTCGCAGAGGGTGGGTGTCGGGCGTGACTTAGGCCGACAGCTGCAATCATTTGCGCCCGTCCAAGAAAGAGCGAACGAATGAGAAAACCGACAAGGGAGGAGGCACCGGCATCGTATATAGGCATCGCTTGGGCGACCGACCCTCTTTCGTTCGTTCTCTTTTTTTTTAGTCCCTTTTGATTTTCTTTTCTTCCTTCCCTTCCACCTTGGCCACCCACGTTGCTGGTGGACACGGGCACGAGATGTTCCCCTCGGGGCCAGAGAAGGAGAGAGAGAGAGAACTGAGAAACAGGACCACTATTCCGGTCACGCCAATCACTCCTTTTACTATGCGTGTAAAACATAAGGATGTATGAACGTTGGTCCTTTACACTCGGTGGCGCAAAGTCACACCTAAAAACTATCAGAATCAACAGTATATTGGACGAAGCGACTGATTAGCTGAACTGTTGTTCGCCATCGAATTGGACAATAACATGGTTTGGTTCGTATTGTTTCAAAACGCTGATCGCACAGTAGAAGTTCAATAAGGAGAGTGAAATATGAAAATGAGATACCTGCCACTTGCAAAAACAACAATAATCTTATTGGAATCTTCTCTAGTTTTTTTTATTTTTTTACAGCTTAGTTCTCGTTATTATTTCAATTCATTTGCATCGGATCACCTTATGTCATGCATGAGGTAATACGATTATGTGGTATGCCACCCATAAATAATCGGTTCAGGGCGAATACGCTGGTATCGCCAAAATATCGTTTCAACGAAATCGCAGAGGCGTTTTGTCATTCTAGCGAGTGTAAAGGATATATAAATATGCAGTTTATTTTTTTAAAAACCAACTTCTCGATTAACAAACAATAAGGCATAAGAATCGAGTGATGGCTACTACAGACAGCGCCTTCAAATAACCACACACGTTTGTTATATATTTTTATTCGTGGAGCCCTCGCCAGCTCGTCGGTTATTGAAGAAGTCAGCTATTTTGTGTTCACATTCTCAATGACATCTTTCCAAACTTCTTGCTTGAGGAGAATTCGGTTATTTTTTATTTGTTTCGTTAAGATTTCGACTGCTAAAAATTTCGGCGTCCCGACAGCCGACCCACGTAAGAAGCAACACCTACAATGACCAGAACAGCGGCCCGAACGGGGGGAGAGCCGACAGTACATACAACACACACAGTCAAGAGAATTCTTCGAGAGGGAACGACCTTCCACCAGGCGAGAGCAATCACCAAAAAAGAAAGAAGGAAAAAAAATTGCGCACACACACACACCACACACGACCCCAAGTAAAATTTGAGGATTTTTTTCTGGTGCCGCCACCAAGACGTGGTGGAGTGGATGGACCAAATGAATTTTTTTGGAAGCGCGAACGTTGAAGACAAACGGCATTAAAAGATGGCTGCCAAAACCAGATGGTGGTGTTTGACTACAAGGGAAGCAAGCCATCAGTTGGGGGGAGCCACCAGTCAACAAGAGTTATATAATCACTAGATGGCACTGCTATTAGTCTAACGTGGATGTCAAATTTGGACTTTCTATTTGTTTGAATTTTCGGGCAAATCTCTTTAGAGCTTTCCGAGATATTGAGCCTCTCCAGCTCGTCGTCGAGTTTCCACGGTTTTTGTATAGGATTTGTAGTCCCTTGCCCAGATAGTTGAAATATATACACTGACGTGTTAAGATCTTGGTCCAACCGGAAGTGATGTCATTTTACTTGTGCGACGAATTCCAGATGTGAAGACACCAAGAACTTCGGATCAAGATCTAGCTCGTTTTTGTACACTGAGTAAAAATCTGTATAATATAAAAAGTCCAACTCCAGACCGCCTCTGTATAAATTACTCTGTATAAATGCCATTCCCCACCACATCCTCCGTAATGATCAGACACACCCCATTGATCAAGAAATCATATCGTGGCGATTCACAAACTACCCCATTACGAGCCATCTGCGATTTTTTCCCCCTGCTATATGAACACAATTTATATGTAAATGGGACCCGCGTTTATCTCACGTATATTCTTGTTTTCCTCGGGTGGTAGTCAATTCGACGATGAAACAATGTGTACTTATGACGCCCCGGGATGGGAAGACCCCCTAAATTGGTTTCGCAGGAGGAAACGAAATAAAATACACATCACCGCACAAGTCCCGATGGCCCCCGTCTAACTAAATGCTGGAATATGGGGGTCAAGATTTCCCCCCTGAGGGCACCGGACTGTTACGAGATGGACAGCTTTTTTAAAGACAATTTTCAGACAGAGGAGTTGGCGGAATTCGTCCACTTTCAAATGCGACTTAGGTGTTGCTGCAATTATTTAAATAATCATGCTCTTCCTACACAATTATATTAAAATTTCAAAAATAATTAAGAAGTGCGAGCGATTGTACGACTGTTTTAAGTAGAATAATGAAAATATTCATTATTATTTTGCTATACACCGGTGACTCTCACTATTACTTTTTAATTGTTCTGAGTATCTTGTACAGAGATTGGTAAATTTTGTTTTGGTGGTTCAGAGAATTTCCAATTGGCTAATTAAAAATACACGATTCCTTGACATGAAATCTCGACATTTTCCTCAGAGTAAAAAATCAAGTTATCTACAAAAGAATCACAAATACAGATTTGAGTTAATACGAGTTTTGACCGACAACAGGACCTGTGGTGCGGCAAGCCCGCACCTTAGTTCCGCGATAATGGCCAATCTTGTCCGCGCCCACCCGCGACACGCCAATTAGAATACACGATCTCCATTTCCGAACACCAGTTTCCTCCTTACACTTTTACCACCATGGCGGATGGAGGATTGGAGTGCATCCACGCAGGATCCAGCCACTCTCCTAAGATCCAGGACCTCCTGAGCCCATCCGCCCAGCAACAGTAGCAATCAACGAACTGAAATATCACTAAGTAATTTTATCCCATGGGCGTCACCAGAAACTATAGCGAATTTTTGGGTGACGTCGCCAGATCGCAACGTCGCCCATAACCGCTTCAGGTTCAACATTGCCCTTTAACCATGGCTCGCTCATTCATTTTTTTCGATCCCGGAGTGCACTGATTAATTATAATGTGCCCATTGTGCTAAAGTACCGAGTAGGAGGAACAGAATCTCATAAAGTAAAAAAGATTAGAACGGAAAAAATAAATAAAACCGATCACGATGGAGGAGGAGACTCAGGATCTCATGAGGCTACCTAGTGTTAATCCACCATCACACCAAGCTGGAGAAACCACTCTGGCCCTATCACCTGTACGCAAATGAATGTTGTCGAGAGAACGTTTGTCAGAATTTTGTTTTACCTGTCCCTACCCATTACACGTGAGGCATAGCAAGTGCAAACGGACATTTAAGAGATGCAGCCGAAACGGTCGACCATCTCGATACAATCGGGGGCGTTTCGGACGGGTTCGTTGCACATTGGTCGCATTCATGTAAGAGAAAAAAGCAACCAGACAGTCTGAAAAAACCGCCATTGTGCGCATCCAGAGTGTCGACACGGCCAATAATTACTTTAATTAAGATTAGCCTATAAATATTGTGGAACAGTGAGATTACCATGACACCACAAAGGACAACTGAGAAAGAGGTACAAGAAATGCCAGTGGCGGCACGACCGAGAGAAAAATAAACTTTTTAAGAAAAAAAGCCTTCTTTCTTGCTCCCCCAATGCCGCAAATGACAACGAAGATGCCGCCGTGACGCTACGTAGGCACACGGTTAGACTACGAACCACTGATGCATTCAATAATCGTGACAATGTTACATGGGTACGCATATGCCAACAGGAACTTAAGTTATTAAGAAATCTTCCGCAACCGTCCCACGCTCAAAGGAAATTTGCTCTTACATTAGCAACCCTTGAATGAGTTTGCTTCAGCAAAACGATTTTTAGGACGCCGGCAAATTTAATTACTGAGACGGTGACTGACGTGATGGGACAAAACCTTTTTCCACACATACTTCGTTAAAGATCAACGCCATCAATTACCATCAACGCTAAAACAAGGAAGTTAAAAGGAATACTATTCTTTTTCAATGTCAACACACATTTCAGTAAATATGAACGCATTCAAAGAAAACTAATGCCGACTTTAAAAAATCAAACATAAAAGACTTATGCAAAATAGCCAATCATGTTGAAATAGATAATCTTAAGTAAACAATCAATTCTCAATATCCCCACCCAATTCAGTAAATATGAACGCATTCAAAGAAAACTAATGCCGACTTTAAAAAATCAAACATAAAAGACTTATGCAAAATAGCCAATCATGTTGAAATAGATAATCTTAAGTAAACAATCAATTCTCAATATCCCCACCCAACAATAATGACGTCATACAGAGAGGACCCGTTGTCACAGATGGCGAAGGACCACCAACACTCGCACCTTCTTACCTCCGCGAGTTACCCCGAAAACAGCAATGCCCACCTCAAAAATCCGCCAAGCGGTGGGGTCTGTTTGAGGGTGGGGTGAGGGTGAGGGTTGAGGGGGAGGGAAATCGGAGAATGTATGTGGGGGGGGGGGGATTAAGGCTATTGAAAGATGAAAATATAACAGAAAAAGATCCGCAGAAAGAGAGATACGAGGGAAACTGTCAAGCGGGTGTGTGTGTGCATGCGTGAGGGTGAAAAGGGGGACCAAAAAAGGAGGTGGCAAATTGAGTTGTCACAGATTTTCCATTACCCCCTCTGCTAGCCAACCCAACTTCCAGGGAGGTTCTCTACGAGGGGTCCATCGCGGCATTCCTTCTTTGCCATACTTAAATCCAAATAAGAACTCCTCCTCTATCATTCTGTTCTCCACCAAACCCTATTTCATCTCTTCCGACCCCTCACCAGCCCCCTTCCCCATTCAACTTTCTCGGTGTTATTGCAAGTCCATGAGAGATACTCGGTGCGCCTGCTTTCGGAATAGAAGTTAAAAAAAAGACCCCTCTCCTAGGCAGCCTAGGTTAGGCAAAATTTCCAGGTCGCCCTCTGGGGGGGTTTAAGATGTTAAATCACCGGTAAACCCCCTTAACAAACATTCATTACTCGGTGTGCAAGTCTTAGTGGAGTTTTTTTAGGTTAGCTGTCACGGGGCCTAGATAAAATAAAATGGAGAAAAAATGGCCTGAAATCAAATATCTAAACTTTAAAAACACACACGGAAACTTAGTTTTTTTTTTTTTTTTTAATTCACTGAAGTGACGGATCACAACAGGAAGATTCTGTACCCCTCTCAGAGCTTAGGCC
>JAQGBY010003018.1:0-20662 GCA_034698785.1 Mycogona germanica
CAACTGGTCGTTCGACCCCCGCCATAGGCCCCTCTCTTGGGGGCTGCTTGTGGGTACATATTGTAATTGTAATTTTGAGTAACTAAGTAATTTTTTTATTGTTAGTCAGATCATATAAAATATTTGTTGAAAACTAAGAAGCGTATCGAAGAGCGTTATGAATATTTTATTATATTATGTTTCAGTAGCAACGACGACTCAAATATACCATTTCGCTAACGTGTTTTCTTAGTAATTATCACTGTACTTACCAGGAAGTCTTTGAAAGTCTGACGATAATCAACCGAGTGAGTTGAATTATCCTGAAAAATAATTCCAAGAAACCACCATGCCTGAAAATGCCGCATCAAATTTAATTTTAATAAAATTAACGCATCTTTCAGATCCAAATTACTTCTGATCTGAATAAAATTTATAAATTTTCTAGATGTATCCCCTCTCGGCTTCTACATTAAATAATTCCATATTGACAAAAAAGAAAATGTAATTTGAAATTTTCAGTAACAAAATATAGAGGTAATCTAGTCCAAAAAGAAACAAAAAAGACAGATCCACAACAAGAGCAATGTTTGTTACAAAAAATTGGATAATCTAATTGTCAGTCCAAATGTTTGGCTGGTGACCTCCGGCTAGAAGTGACCCAAAAACTCAAACTTGAAAATGTCGCATAAACATTTGTTCTTAAATGCAACATGTGCGAAATGGAATTTTCAAAAAGTGTTGAGTTGTGTTCGATTGGTTTTTGAAACTATCGTAGGACCTCGTAATCCAAACTTTATAAAGTCGTGAGAATTTCCAACAAATTGCTTCAACAGAAAAAACAAAGACAAAAAACCACAATCAAGATTTTTTTTTTACAAAATGCAAATAGTATTTTTATTTGGCATTTACAGACCAACTGGACACTATTGCACAAATTCTACATACTAGAAGACCAGTGGAATTGCCACAATGTCAACTTGTACACTCTGTCCACTAGGTGTCAGGAGGAGGTGGAGGGGAGGAGAATGGTCAAGGGGAATGGGAGCAGGAAGAGAGGGGGGATGGGTCGAGGGGGACCAACTTGGCTCTTTGTATCATATATATATATCAGATATGACCTCTTGCGATTTTGTGACTTTTACAAGGAGGTCCGAAATTTGACAGTTTTTTTTTTTAATGTCATCTTCTGGAAGGTGAGAATGGAATCTCGAATAACGAAGGAAACAAACAACAGATGGCGTTAGCGGCGGCGTGAATATCTCGTTCACGGATGTTGGGGGGAAATGGGAAGAGAGGGGAGAAGGTGAATGGGGATGGTAGCCCTCATATGTCCGAACAGTGTGTGTGTGTGGGGGGGGGGGGGAAGTTGAGTGGAGGCTCTCGTTTTTTGAGCGACAGAGGTGACATAAGGGGTTGAGTGGGGTGAGGACATGAGGCATCAAAGACAAGACTCGTCAAAGGTGGTGGCGACAGGAAAGTGGTGACTGGGAGAGACAGAGGGGGGGGGATGGTACGGGGGGTACTCGGCGGATCCCTAAGAGAAAAAGCAGCTTTGTTTATAAAACAAAATGATACAGATACAAAAAACGTTGTCCAAAGTCATATCGGTTTGAACAGGTCTGAGTCGCGCGCCCATTTAGACAAACACACACACACAAACGCGGCATACACACATATATACACTTTCCCCCTCAAAATAGAGCTCTTCTCCATTTCGTTTCCACTGAAGCCACCCCCACCACAGAAATGGCCCTGTACACAATTTTGTCTCGCCGGCAAACACACATCATGTGACATCACGCATTAAAAATCACAACAACGGCAGCAGAGACGAACGGGTTGAGGCAGTGACAATTGTATCTATACACAGAGTCTAGATGGAAGAGAATATAGAGAGGAGGCGACATGAGTAAGGGGGTTCTCCACATGTGTGTGTGATTCTAGATGTGTTGGGAGGGAGATTTCTGGCGATGTCACCTGCTGAAATTTGTATCCAACCTCCCCGAGACCCTCCTTCCGTGCTCTCTTGAAGAAAACGGATAGACGTTTGTCTCAAGTTTTTGATAACAATTTCGGGAATGATTCCAGGAGTGGGTCTCGGGAGGTTACGAAGTGGTGATCCGTGATACCACCGGATTGAATCTACGGATGAGCGTAACCGTAAAGTTCGAGAATCGAAAATCAAGTCGACGAAATGGTAAAAAAGACAGATTCGCTGCTGGACAATGACGACGACGACTCATCCGTAAAGCAACCGGGTCGGATCAGGACACACTCGATTCACTTTGGCGAAGCAACGACTGATTTCTTTCTTACTGTGAAATAAAAATGTTTGAAAAGAGAAGCCACAGGACGAAACAGTCTGGGGTTTGCTCCAAATAGTTTGACCGAAATCCACCACCAAATTCCGAAACGTGTACCGTTTTTCTTTGTGCACCTTTAACGAAAACTAACGAGAAACAGACTTGCGCCGGAGACGATAACAAGAGTCCTACTAGTTGGTCGATCGATGGTTCAAATTTGAACACAGGCGGTAGACTATATACGGGAGGTGTTACGAGGTTGGTAACAAAGTCGAATATAGGCCCTCACATAGGGCCTAAGCTCTGAGAGGGGTACAGAATCTTCCTGTTGTGATCCGTCACTTCAGTGAATTAAGAAAAAAAAAATAATCAAATTTGGAGTAAAATAAATAAAAGGTAAAAAGACGTACCAAAAAAAATTTGATAACTGCGATGTTTGCATACATTTTCTTTTTTTAGAGCGGCGTGTTCGGACCACAGTTTCGTAGTGAACTTGGAAGTTCTTCGGGAGGAGAATTCAACTATCCTACTCCATCGACTGGCCACCACAGCTAGACAAACGAGCTCATAAACCAAGTTGCTAAACGCACCCCCTACTCGAAGAACTCCAGACATTTCCAAAGGTAGGGTCATCACGCTTATTGATGGAAATCTTATGGTTACCTTGGATAAATTAAAAACATGACAACCAGAAGAAATGTGAAAAGTAATTATAATTTGTTTAAATATGTTCTAGGAAAGAGAACGTAGTCTGGTGAATTTCGTTCGAGTGACATCCACCATGCAGAATAACTTAAAAATTCATCCGGACTTGTTGCCGACTACGTCACAAAATATACACTGCGGTCACCAATCAATTATCTTTTCATTCAAATGCCAATTCTACTCTGAATCTCGACGAGCGATTTCTTGTCAACAACAAAGGTGTGATCATTTTAGAGATCGGCGTCTCTTTTGCTTGGTGATCAAAAAATAAATAATGGAATTTAACACCTGACTCGAGACACGGAGGATACTGAAGACGACCAAAAGAAGTTCCATGATGACAAGTCACACGAAAACGATACAGCAGCAGAAGGGGGCGGGGAAAACGAGCCAAGAAATGACTATGGCATCAACACCAATAATCGCCCATCGCGGAAATAAGAAAAGAACATATATTTAAAAATTATAAAAACAAAAGAAATTCAACGGTGACTATTGGGGGACATCGAGCCGCAACAATCTCGACCAATCAACAACCAATCTGTGAGCACCTCTTTTAGCGGACGGATAAGTTATCGGAAGGGGAGAGGAGTGGAGTGGAGTGGATGAGAGACGTCACTTCCGCTCCTTACTTTGAGACCTCTCGACACAAAAAGTTAAAAACAGAAAAACAAAGAGGGAGCACTCCGTCGTCAGCACACACACCTCGCATTCATTCATTCAGAGGGACACGTCGTACTCTGTCTGACATCCCTGTCAGGCAGAAAAGAAAAAATAAACATCATTCAACCGAATTGTTAATAATAATAATATAATAATTATATAATAATGATAATAATAATAATAAAAACACAATTTTTCATCGGTAATTATGATAATTACATAACGGCTCGATAAGAGAGGCAACAACTCCCGCTTGTATCTTTATCACAGTGATCCAAAGGGGAAAAGATGGCCGCCAAAAAACGCTGACAGACAAAGAGACCCAGAAGGGTTGGTACGGTCAAGGGAGCAAAGGGGGCTTTGTGGGTTTCGAGGGTGACTGATGCTCACAGATACTCCGTCCGCCGATTTATCGACTCGAGGTAGACGGCGAGGCTCACCGACAAGAAATAAAAATAAAAACAAATAGAGAAAGAGCTAGAGAGATTGCAGAGTTTCGCCGGGCCGTCTACTATCACAATGAGGCGGGTGCTCACAAATTGGCCGCTTGACGGGTTCGATCCCCCTTAACCACCGCCCGGTTTTAAGAAAAACGAGACCCCCCCCCACCGAACATCTTTGTCTTGTACGCGGGATAGAACACATGATCAGAAATGGACAAGCCGGTATAACATCAACTCGGAGGAGACGGGACAACAAACGAACGTGGACACGCTCTTTTGGGGAGGGGAAAAAGCTCCTCCAGGTGAAATAGAACAAGCAAGTCTATTTACCAGAACCAAGAGTTTTTAAAATACAGGAGGAACGAATTCGTGTGCTGTCTGCAGGGACAAGCGGTATCGTTGGTGACGTTTTCGCTTTCTGCCTAAATCTATTTTGTGTGGGGTTTTTTTAAAAAAATAAAGGCACCAAAACAAGAAATAAGTCCGAGCGTCTACAATCGCCGTCCAACTTCAGGGAAGTGGATTATTCAGTCGGCACAACACACCGGGTGCACATTGTAGATTCACGTCGTTATTTCTTGTTGGATGTCCACTCACGACAAACCATTAAAATTCGTGGTCTGAAGAAATTAAAAAATATTTGATTCTCCTTTCGATCTGTCTGTTTAGTCGATTTGTCTTTGGGGAAAATATCCGCCAAACTGCACTCGTCCTCAAAAATCTGACTCGTATGACTGAAACAGAAAGAAAGAACAGGTCCAAATTCGCACAACTCTTGAAGCACCGGGTGAGTGACAAAAGGTGGAAATTCAGTTTGAAACACTGAAGTGTCGGCAATCAACATCTCACATTAAAAACCCCAAAAACGACAATCACAAAAGGACAAGAAATGATGAAGATGGTGGTTGATGCGGCGACCTCAGGGACAATGCATCCAGAGTCGACAGGAGGACGCCTGTATTATTTTTTTTAAAGTTTCACCGGGTTGATCTGGGCGTTTGTCTTTCAGAATTGGACATTATTACCCACGTACGAACAGCATCCGTGGTTCTGTGCTCGAGGACAACAAATTAAAAGGTGGCCAGTTGTTAGTTTTGGGAACAGTTGGTGTCGACGCCAAAATATTTTCCAAATTAGTACCCAGACAGTACAACCATGTTTACATAACAAGTTTTTTATTAATATTAATTCCCATAACTGTAGTCTCTGCACCATAGGTGTTCTTGTACCCCTCTTGGTGCTCAGGCACTATGCGAGGGGCACACTTTCACCAGTACCCCGGGGATCGAAATTATCGAGCGCCCGCGCCGGGAATCGAACCCGGGACCGCCGAGCCCACAGTTCGATAGAAAGCACACACACGCCCGATGATCATCGACCCTCGCCGTACGAGCAAACACACACACACACACGAGTACTCAACACACATTCACACCCGACAAGTCGCCAAATTTATATGAATCACGATTTCAATGAACAAAAATTTTTCAACCCGCTCGCAAGCACTGCCAAGAATCACAAAAGAACAACGTCGCCGACGTTTTTCAGGCAACAATGGCGAACCCATTTTCTCAAATCAACTCCACGTCAGCAGTGACACGCTTTTTTTTTTTAAAAAAAAACCAAGTTTGGATGTCGAAGCCTGGTAACACATTCGATCTCAATGCCAACGGTATAAAAAAAACTAAAACCAATTGACGAAAGGTGATTTTTTTAAAAAAAAAATCATTAGTCAAAAGAGCAGTTAAAATGTTGGCACAAACCAAATCGTGGGAACAGGCCTCAACTTACAACTTCATTTCTGTTCCTGTGGTGGTGGCGGCGATGGTCCGACTCCAACAATTTCCTCCAGAACTCATGTCACTGAGCAGCAGTGCAAAAATAACAGAAGGCAAATCACTTGGGGAGCCATCGACTCCTCCTCTCCCCCACATGTACCTCGGATGAGAATAGGACAAAATCAAAAGTCATGACAGAGCGACTCCAATCAACAACAAATCGGACCCGACATAACCTCTCCCTCGTATTCATGCACACACGATAGAGATCTACATATTCTTTTTATAAATTCATGAGCTTGCGTACCGTAATTTAAATGCCACAAATTTTAAGCGTGTCGCCGAACAAATGCACTGAAGAGATGAATCTGCTTTGCATATTACAGGTACATCGAACCTCCTCGAGATGGGCAAAGAAACCAAATGAGGGGGAGGACTATTAATTTTAATAATAATAAATAAACCTAACGTCACCTTTTTTTTTAATAAAATGATTGAAGTATTCAAATGATTCAAGAGGGAAATTGAGACTTCGTTGAAAATACGGGTACTGTAATGAGGATTCACAAGATCATACGATACTTAGTTCGATCTGAATAATTTAGCTAATATTCTTTTGAACGAAAGCAAAAAAGTCAAAAAATTGTCTGGTTTTGTTTTACTATTGTTGAAGCTTGTAATGCGAATTCAATGGAATTGGAAATGTAGATAATTGTTTTTGTGATTTTAACAGATACAGATCCACTTCACGGAAGAGTCAGAATCAAACACATCGTATCGTATGCTCTGTGCAGTCGTTTTCTGAAAGGCTCTGGTTTAACCCTTTAACCGACCAATTGATTATTCATAACCCACATCCAGATCTTACAATTTATAGAAGAAAAAAATTGATACCCCAAAACGTAAACAGTTACAAAGTTTTTAAATCTACCAATCCGGATTGGCAAACCAGCAACTGTTACGGGCTGGCCGGTTAAAGGGCTACAAAAAAACAATTAAGAAATGACAGAAATACATGGATGAGCAACGGAGTTAGAAATGAATGGACAGACGTGACTGGATATAGAAGATTTCGTTTTAAAAAAAATTAATGACCGAGGGAGGAGAAGGAGGAGACGCACATTCCCAACACGCACAAACAAGAGGCACTGTTTTCGTTATCCTTGTTATTCGATCTTCGTCAACCAAAAAAATCGATCGTCGTCTTCACCATCCACGTTGGCCCCACCCCACCCCCACCCTAAATATGTCGGCTGCTGCTATATATCACATGGACAACCGGAGACTGGTGGCGAACGAGGCTCTGTAGTCGGGTTTGGGGGCGTTTCAATTGCCAGATTGCTGGATGGCTGGATAAAACAAATGCGGAACAAAGTGTGTGACAGACTTTTAGGGGAGGTCGACTGGGACGGGTGGAGGTTGGGGAGAAAGAGGGGGGGAAAAAAGAGTTTTGTAGTGATAAATTGGTGGTTAAGTGCTGCTTGCTTGTGTTGCCGTTCCACCCGTCTGTGGTTCTTCTCTGCTGCTGTTGCTGTAGTTGTGTGGCGATTTTTCAAAAAAAAATTCCTCGGGACATTTTATATTTTTCTCTCCAAAAGTTATTAGCTGTACTTGTTGGGGGTGTGGTGCGGGGGGGTTTGTTGTTCCTCTCGTTTAAAAAAAAATGTTTTGTTGTTGCTATAAGCTGACATACACTGTAGGCCTACTGTATACTGCAAGCCATTTTCCGGTGTCACAGTCAAAAACGGATGACCACCCCCATCCACTTCCTGGGGGCCGCCACCAACAGGGGTCAGAGCCCACTCCCTCACCTCAACCTCACACGCACATATATACACACACATACACACAGATACAGACACACGCGCGCACAACTCTTGCGTCGTCGATCACACACCGGGGCTAAATCGTCGTCCGTCATTAATAAGTCTTGCTTCGGCGGAAATGAGAGAACGTGACAGGAGCCACGACGAAAAGGGTCGCTTGCTGCGTGGTCCTGATTTCGAGGGGAGACGCCAAGTCCGAAGTTCATCGCCACACACACACACACCTATAAATTAAAAGAGTGTCACATCTGTGTCGTGTGGAGAGTGGGGGTATCGTACACCCGACCCGGCCCCCAGGTAGACAATCGCACGCACAAATAAGATTCGCCACTAGGTGGGGCACTGTACATCAACGTAAGAATGCACGGGTGGTGGCGGCTACCAGTGGAGAGATTGGCGGGGGAGGGAGAGAAACTGCTCCTTGGCGAAACGCCTGGACATCAGCCGCAACGTGTCCTCATCACAAACCGGAAGGTGTTCTTCCTGGGAATGCCGAGATGGGGGGCCAGTCTTTTTTTTCTTCTAGTTGCAGTGTTATGTCCTGGGTGGTTATCAAACACGATCTTACCCTCCCCCCTGGATTGCAATTGGGGGGAGTTCAGACCACTAACTCGGATGAGAGTGCTTCATTCTTTCCAGCCCACTAGTCCATGGTCCAACTGGACTGGGGCCAGGAAAACACGATAATCAATCGATTGGCGATGCCGAAGATTAGGTGTGTGTACGGTTTGGTGGCGAAGTGATGGGGGCCGGTCTCGCGTTTGTTTTTGTTTTGTCTTTTTGGAGAGGAGGGACGACACGCTCGTCTCCAACAACCAAGTCCTTTCCACCTACGGTCAAAAAGGTTCGTCTTCTCCCCCGTCACAGGTCCTGCAGCGGGTCATCATCAACCACGCGCACACCCGATTCGCGTTAAAGTACTTGTGGATCACAAAAAAACCATCTCACTATATATATATAATCCTGGTCTGCGCTCGCTAGCTCACTCGCTGGTGTGACGCGTGCCCCGCGAGCCCAGGTTCCAGAAGAGTGAAAGACGTTTCGGTTTTGGCGTGTCGAGGGACTATCAGACTCCCTCGCCTCCGCCATTGCCTCCCTTGCAATTGGCCCCCGTCGTGACGGCACCCTTGCCACCGCCGTAAATGCTGGAATCGCGGCTGGAGACCGACGAGGCCGACGAGGAGGCCGACAGCGACGCGTTCACCCTGGACGGGGCGAGCCTCGTCGAGGAGGAAGCGGCGACAGCGGCAGAGTGGTGGTCGGCCGGCAGCGAGGGTGAGGGCGAGGGCGGCGACCGGTTGAGTGACGCGGCGGTGGCCGTGGTGGCGGCGCCCAGACAGCCGCTACAGGTGCTGCTGCCGCCGTCGGCCACTGTGGAGGAGGCCGTCGAAGTCTTTCGCGTCATGAGCCTCGCTATCCTCAGCTGCGAGAGCGGCGTGCTCCGTCCGCTGCCGCCGCCGCTGCCGCCACCACCGCCGCCACTGTTTGTTGAACTCGCGCTATGGCATCGGGGGGTGATGACTAGTGGCGACCCGTCAAAGTCGGGTGGCTCGGTCCGAGGCGACTGTCCGCCCCCGCTGCCGCTGCCGCCCGGATGGTGGTGATGGTGGTGGTGCAGGTGGGTGTGGCGGTGCAGCGTGCCCACCGAGCTGGAGCGGTACGGAGGCGGGCTCTCCCCCTCGAAGATCGTCCGATTGGGCGGCGGCCGAATGCACTCGCGGTAGATCTCGCTCTCCTGCTCGGGGTTGCGCAGGCTCAGGTGGTGCAGGCTGTCGTAGGGATACTCCTCGCCGTCGGGCAGTGCGATGGAGGGCGGCAGGTCCAGCTCGATGTCCGTTTGCACCGACTGTAGCCGGATCTGTCGCTCGCGGAACAGCGCCACCTCGTGGGCGAGACGGTCGTGGGCGCCGGGTGGCACGTACAAGACCTGTAACGACAGCAGCAGCAAACAATTGAGGCAAGAACAAAATGGTTCCATAATGGGAAGGGGGACTAGATAATCGGTACCTTTTGAGAAAAGAACATAGGGGGACAAGGGAAATGTGCTTTTATCACCAAAACCGACGTTCATTTTGCTCGATAGAGGTAACTTACGGTGGAAGAGGGGTTGTTTTCTAGATGGTGGTGGTGATGGTGCACGTGGTGATGCACTTGGTGGGGAGCCTGCTGAGCCACTGACCGGTTCCATCTTTCGCTCCAGGAGCGAGCGCCCATCTTATAGTGACTGACCACGCACGTCAACACACCGATGGTCAAAATCACGGCTATAACAATTATGATTATCTGTACACTGGACACTGCAATTAGAAGAGAGAAAGAAGGAGACCACAGTTAGATATATGCGAAACATGAAAGTGTTGGATATTTGCTGAAAATTTGTGCAACAAAAAATAATATTGTAGATAAATACAAATATCTGTATTCCCAATGAACATTTTCTTACAATTACAACATTCGTGCGGGCAACCAAGATATTTTCTAACGGGTTCATAGACAGGAGAAACCATATGCATCAGTGTCATTCTCGCATCAACCCTTTGATTTCGTTGGCACAGACGGCCTCCGCGCCAAAACGTCCACGGATCGTTGCATAAAGTGAAGTGGGCATATGCCAAAAATGAATGCTCTTGAATGAGCCGCCTTTGGACTTTTGGGATACGAGATTGTGGTCCTCGCTTATCTTTTGTTTTGGGAGATGATAAGTAGGGTAGTTGAGAAAAAAATCGCTCGCCCGACTGAGCTTCCATCGAGCCGATATGACGCTCGGGTCATGCGACAAACAAAAAACATGGCAAAAAAATTTGCATATCGTTAGCGTTTTTCTCCGATAACTCGTTTTGTATATGTACTCAATAACAATTTTTTAAATCATAAAATCTGTTGAAGGTGTCACACGGTTTCTGCCTTGCTTCGAGTTAGACGTTGGATTATATTTTCTAATCTAACACACTGGAAAGTCATTTTAATATCATTAATGAATTTTATATGAATAAATAAATTGAAGGAAAATCGCTGCAAGAGCGAATTCTCAGCGCTGCTTGACCTGCTGCTCATTAACCGAGTCGGGTATTGGCATCTCGCATTATGAACCTCGATCTTTCCATGGGGTGGCAATTTCAGATTCAGTTTTTCATTTATTTTTTATAAGTTCGGGTTTGAAATAGCGTTGACGATACGCGTCTAAGATCGATAATTAAATACAACTTTAGGTTCTTATTTTATTTTTGTGAGCAACCCCCCCATTTAGACGAACACCACAGCTGGAAAATGTCGCCGATACTGAGTCCAGAGTTCGACCCCCACAACTAAATAAATCCACGTCGTGTTGCCGGTTAAGCGTTTAATCTCGTACTCGATGCTCGGGCGTCGGCGGAGTGCGGGTAATACCTTTTTATGGAACCCGCCAGACCGAAAATGGGAGCTCACCAACTGTGTGCAAAAAGTTATATTAAAAACGACGGCGAGACTTCCCCCCCCCCGCCGCCACCGCACCAGACTCCTCGATTCAAGAGATACGAGGAGCTAGAGTGACGACAACAGGCAACATATAGTTGACATCTGAAGTTAAGGAGGTGGAGTCAGTCCACCAGTGGATTAAGAACACAAACCACCACTAGGCGGCGACCCGGGGTCATTTTGCCAAGCCCACATCACAGAACTAAGTTGGAATCTTGAACGAGTGCCTAAAAAAACCCAAACGTATGAATTAATCTCACCCGGGAATCGAACCCGTGATCACGAATGAAAAGTTAGAAACTGAGTTATTGAGACACCGATATTTCAGTTTTCGCTTCTGCAAAAACGAAGTTTCACGGTTTGCGGAAGAACTTCAAGAGCGCTTTTCAAGAGCATCACTCGGTTTTTCGTGGCCTTTCTTGTCTCCTTTTTGTCCCGTTGATTCCGCCACGACGTCATCCATCAGTTACGGAAGCAACGTCACCTCGGAAATTTATGATCCAAGACCCCAACAACTCGTCGACACGTCCTCGGATAGAGGGCGTCATCTCACGCCAACTTCTACAATTCGAGGAACAGGAACTCCTGTAGTCTAACCTTGCTCACTCCTTGGCGTTGGGCGGCGCAAGTCCAACGCTTGAGAGCGTGTGCTGCACTTTAAAAAAAAAATCGTGAATGTCATTCAGGTTAAATTGACTCTATTTAAAGAAAAGGGGTTTATTAGATACGCGCTCAGCCTGCACCGGGACCTCTCTCTCTCGCTCTCTCTCCGAACACCAACCGGATCCAGGCAGCAAGCAGGCTTGCATATTTGCGCAGACGACTCAGCAAAGAAGAAATCTCAGTTAAATTCATGAGGGATCGAGTGTATGCAAAAATCGTCTGGGGTTTTTTGCTTTTTGCCTATACCGTCTGCACACACACGCAGACGGAGAAGAAAAAAGACTTAGGAAAAGAAAAAAATAGCAATTCCTAGTATACGAGGGGTTCGCTCTATCCCTCTCTCGCCAAGATGTTGTTAGGCACAAGAAGCGCACGCTGCGATCTCGGTTGCAACATCGAAGTGGAATGACATCGGAAAACCCAGGAGGTCATTTGCATTTTTTTTCACTACTTTTTCTTTTTTGGAGATGTTGACTAAAAATGTTGCAGATGAGTCCGGAGAGTGTGCTCGACAATCGTGCAACGAACATCAACTGGTGCTCTGGAACGTCACCAGATGGTGCCCATGAGCAGACGTCGTGCACAGAGGTGATGTCGTGTCAAATGCAAGACAAGTGACCCGAAACACAGAGGGTCCGCAATGTCAAGAGTCCGTGGTCCGTGACCGCCGACGAAGGCTATTTATAACCCCAAATTTACATGCCCCCGATGTATATAGACTAGTTCGGTCGAATCGCGAACCCTAACCATCATCAATTCGCACATGGACGTGAACAACTCATCCGGTGCTCGGACCACCAAAAAATAATAATAAATAAATACGAGCGCAACAGTATCCTGGACGACCTCGTTTGGAACCCGGAACAGAACAAGGCTTGGGTCTCGAATTCCCCAGAAACAATCGAAGACTTTAATCGATCTGTCACGTGTGACATTCAAAAGTGTTCCTCAAGTTCAAACGAGGGTTTTATTCCATTCGCTCATCCAGTTGGAATTTACGTTCGAGTGTGACGCGACGGAGGAAAACTTTTTCCATCCGAGAGACCACCGGCCCTGCAACCGGGTCTCGTCCTTGATCCAATAGGAATAAAAAACAAAAAAGACACGTCCATCACCAGAGGACAGAACCTTTCAACTCTGATCCATCCTCTCTCACCCGGCGACATCAGTTCGAGTCCTCATCGCCAACTCCCGTCCTCCTCCTGGCCTTCACGCTTATTCCACCACGACGCATGCAGGAATTTCTCTCGCCAGTAACATTCCACAGAGGTCTATCGGAATCGATGACCCACCACCAGGTCTGATGAGGATCGGCGTCGGCTCGACCATCCGTGTGCACACACGCACACGCAAAACGCAGCAGCGAGTCCCATTATCGACGACCTGTTATCGGCGAACAGCGATCAACAATTACCGAGTAATAGTCTAGCCAGCCGCGCTCATTCCACCAACCCCCCAACACCCCCACCACCACCTACCCTAACACACTAATGCCACACTATACATGTCAAACGGACGAGAGGAGTCAGAGATGGAAGAAGAGAAGAACGAAAAAAAGCAGCCAATTAAGTTCCATACGCACCGGCGCTGGCTTTAACATCAGGGGTGGTGGCGAAGACAGGGGGGGAGGGGTTTGGCAGAGACGTCCCAACTATGCGCGTATATATGTATAAATAAATATACAAGTCTTGACTGCTTGTACATGTCTAGACTACACTGCACATAAATATAAGCCATCACTGTCACTTGTTGCCATTGAGCAATTTTTTTCTCCCCCATACACGTATCAACCCCCAACAATCGCTGGAAAATTCTAAGCAGGAGAAATACGAAATCAGCGAGATAAATAAAACAAAACAAAACAAAAAACAGATTTGCGGCAAACGAAGCAATTTCGCAATTTGGACGTAAGAAACACTTTGCGAAAAATCAGAACTAACGAGCGTTGTCTTAACGAGCCCCGAAGGCAGTCCTGATAACTACCCTCAAAGTGTACCCCGAATTTGCGAGATATGAACACCCGAATTCGTGTATTTAAATTCCACATATGTGATCCCATGTCATATGATTAAATGCTCCAAAGTAAACTAATTTCAGAAGGTAGAAACGGTGACATTAGCATGATTGTTTGTTCAGAACTAGCTGCCTCCAAGCTTAAAAATTAACCCGTATGAAAAAATATCGAACGTCGCTTAAAACGAGAGTCGCTGAAGACGATTTAATTATTAATTTTTTATTTTCGAAAAGTGTATTCGCCTGTTGGCGACATTTGTATTTACCTAATTTCGTGACGAGACTTCCAATTAGTCAAAAATTGTCATTTCTATTCAACGCAAGTAGAACAGAACTTATGTTTTATCGTCGGATGATTAATGACGCGGTGAATGCGCCTGGTCAGGGGCAGCAATATGGCAAACACTGCATACACGGCTTCTCGCAACGTTTTGTCATACTGGTGGTGATGGAATCGCATCAGAAATGGTAAATATCAACAATAAGGCATATATGAATCGAGTGATGGCTCGTACAGGCAGCGCCTTAAAACAACCACACACGAAAAATACGATTTTCCACGGCTCTGTCCCGTGTTTGTTCACTTATTATGCTTACAGGTAAATATGACAACTGGCGCTGTTCAAGATTGTAACGGAAGTGACTTTGCAGGGGATACAGTGGTAGGCCCCCGACCAAATTTTTCCTATTTACTCGTAGACCGACGGCAGGCACAAGGATAGAGAGAGAGAGAGACTACCTGTGGCCTAGCTCGATTTATATACGCATACACATTTCCGAGCAGAGAGAATGAATGTCTGGGCGCGCCAGCCAGCGGAACAGCGCGCTCCGCTCAACGCAGACAACCGTGACTACCCAACCAACGAAACGCCACGTCATAGAGAGCGGATCCCACTTACAGACGGCGTGACGTCGTCGACCAACATAATCCCCGCAACAACAACTACAAAAAAACACAGTTCAGCTTTTGATTTGATCAGCCGACGATCCTATATTCCTAGTGGCAACTACTGTAACGTACCAGGTCTGAAAACCGCCGAATAATTTTTTTTTTGGTTGCAGTTGTAGAAACAGCAGGTAGGGAGCGTGCCTGGTCTCTATCTACTACTTACTATTCTATTATTACTTTTTTTTTATATGGAAGAAGGAGCTGGCAGTCAACAACACCCACGGCGCGCGCCTGACGACAACGAGAGTGCCGGAGCGCGAGCGCGCGCGCGCGCGCCAACGGGGCACACGAGTGGCCATATCACGACGGGCCAATCACCGGAGGTCGGCGCCGCACGAACGCCGAATCTGGGCTGCCGGACGAGGCGACGGTGGCAATGAGAGGGGTGGTCGGGTACATGGAATGGGGGCGACTGGTGGTGAGGATAGGATAGGATAGGAGAGAGAGAGAGAGAGCAAGGCTTCGGCGCAACGCGGAAGCAAGGCCGCCGCCGCCGCCAACGAGCATATATGTACATACTCTCTCTCTCTCTTTCTAATGTATGCGCGGCCAAAATGCAAATGAGTTCTGGTGAGGGGGAGGGGAGAAAGGAGGCCGGGGCAGGGGTCGGGAGGGGGAGCAGACACGCGCGCCCGTGCATCAGTGTGCTGGCAACAACAACAACGTTGAACAGAAGCGTCGAAGGCCAGTTGGTTTTGACCACCGTTTCGCCAGGGTGGGTCAGACGAGGACCAACTTCCGGATGAACCGTAATACTCCACACCCCAGGACCAGAAATCTCTTAAGTTTCCTCCCCCCCCCCCAAAAAAAATACAAACAACTGAATATCAAATAGCAAAATTAAATAATTTGAATGATGCACACATTTTGCTTTATTGTCACCTACTTCCGTCACAACGACTTCCGTCCCATCAATTCGCTAAACGATTCACATCCCCGTTATAAGTTCATTTTGCATCATTACATGTTACTTATTTTCTTTCAAACAGTAAAGCCCGTCTCAAGGACAGGCTAAGTTCGAAAGAGTGGCTGGATCAAATGAGACTGGCGCTGCCCTCTAGTGACGGGCGAGCACAACTATACACTTCCGTTTCACACAAACTGTGAGTTACGAGTACTATTTCGGATTTTATTCGCGCTTCTCATCACAATTGGGTGTGAATAGAAAACCTGCGACCTCTGGTTGGAACTTCCGGTCGTAATCGTCAAACTAATTTTTCAATTAATAATCTCAACCATTAAGACGATTTGAAAGGCAGTGCAGGCGAATCAGAGACCTGATTTTTTTCTTCTCTCCCCACCCCAGATTGGTTTGATTCGCGCTTGCAGAACAGGTGACCGTCGGCCGACCGAGGCACACAGCACAGCGACAGGCTCGCAATGGTGGACTAAAAATCGATGAAATGGCGTGTGCTGCTCGGGGGCCGTCGGTGGCGCCGCACCCGCGGAAACGCGACCAAGCACCGGCCGCCAGTCGACGCCGGCCAGTGGTTTCCGCGCAAAAGGTCGCCCGCCCGCCCCCAGACCAGCTCGCCCATCATTATCATGGCGGACCACATGCAGAGAGAGTGGCAACGGCGGCGGCCAAAAACCAGACTGGTCTCACACATGCGGAAATGAGGCCGATCCAGCTCCGTCGTCTCTGCGCCGGCCTCACACCAGGGGCATCACTCACTTTTCCCCGCCGTCTGGTCGCCAGGTAGTGGGATGGGGGAATGGAAAAATCGATCACCTAATAAAAACGACCGTTTTAAACGCCACCCCCCCGTTACACTTCCGGTTGCGCTTAATACAAAACGACGATTTGTACGAAATCGTGACAGGTCATTAAATATCAGTCTGGGATATCAGTCTATTAGAAGAAAAATTAGCGGTGGAACAAACTCGAACTACAACCCCGAGTGCAGACACCCCCTTAGAAGGTCGTTCGCACCAACCGTCGCTAGATGGCGTAGTTATCATCATGGGGCCCGGGAATGATCGTGCCATTTTTCAGTGCTCGGATAAAGAAATTCGAATGGATCGGAGACACTCTCACCCGGGTGTCATTGTGAGCGCCACCGGCGTCGACATTTCGAACCAAATGGCCTCGACGTCGTATTATACGCTCGTCGTGCTACAACCGCACATGTTCCAGAGTGCAAGAGCCCGCCCCCATAAAAGCCAGACCCCAGTCTGGTGATACCCGGGTTTTACTGGCGTCTGAACAAGGCGCGGCGCGCCATATATATATATATCGCAGTCAGCCCCTCGCCCCATAAAACTCGCAACATTCTATCCACGATGATGATGGTCCCCCCACCCCACCTTCCCACCACTCCAGTACCCAAATCCTATCGTTCCCCCACCGGAATGCACCAAAATTATATTCGCACTGGGCACGAACCAAAAAATTCAACCCAAGATAAAAAAAAATTGGCAAGACACCAAAGATGTGGTTTCCACTTTCTTATAACTAATATTATTGATATTTGAAATTGAGCAGACATTGTGTGGTTTGAACCGAGCCGCAGTGAGGTCGCGGATCTCAGGAGGATATTTCTCTTTCAGACGATGTGTGGTCAATTTCAAACGATCAGCTGATAATGGATCTAGGTTTTTAAAGACCATGAAAACTGAATGAAACGGAAACTCGGAACATCGGGAGTTCCGTCCCAACTCTGAATCACCATCATAATGTCTCCCCCCCCTCGCACAAACAATCCACGACGGTAAACAATCATTTAAATTAACGCCTAACAAATTCCCATTGATCATCATCATCATCAAAAAATCGAATAACTCTAAAAACCAGCAACGTAAAACGTAACGTTACTTTCTTTAATCCAGTTGCGGACGAAGGCCTAGCAGCATCCATCACCGATTCCAAAACACGTCATTCCAGTAGTCCACCAGCGGCCCACCGTTTCTCAACAAACCGGAACCACACACACACACATCACAATCATCGAGCCAATTAACCTCTCACCTGCGCCTGGGCTAACACCTGCAACGCGATGCATTATCCCGTACGCCGCCCGCCGTCCATCAGCACCACCGGCGGCGCGCCAGTCTTCCGACCGCGGCACTAGCACCACCGTCGGCCATTCGGACACATCGCGGTGATTCGGCTCATATGTAACAGTTCCACCGTCGAAATTTTTTTAAACAAACGATATCCACTGCGATTCCAAATAAATAGATCTCCGTGTTATTCCGGTTGGAATTTTTTTAAATCTCGGGTTAGTTAAACTGTGGTCCGCCCGACACTCTCGTACACACACGATAGGCGCGCGCACACACACGCGTATTGCAGCAGCAGCAGCGAGGTCGCCTCCGTAGCGCACAGTAAGCACGCGCTCTCGACTGTTCTCTAGATACTAATGAATGTCTGGCGTCTAGGCGCCGCCGCTTGCACCAAACGTGCAGACGCGAAAACGCACGGGCGAGACTGAGCGATCAGCGGGCCAATCGGCTGACAGAGACGTCGACGCCGTCAGCCAATGACGGAACAGAGCCGGGAGTCGGGAGTGCACCCGCCGTCGCCAGAGCGCGCGCGCTGTCGGGAATTTTTTTTTCTTCTTAAATATTATTCTCTCTTTTCTTCCGTTCGTTCGCTCTTTTTTTTTTATAGATCACGCACGCGCGTTGCTCTTGTCTGGCTTCGAGACGCGACCATTTTGCGAGTGTACTGCACCCCCCCCCCTCCTCCTCCTCCTCCTCACAGTTTGTGGGGGAAGTTGATCCTCCTGAGACCTCAGGGCTTAACACGACATTTATTGCCGCCAGATGGTATTTTACCTGCCAGATCTCTGGCATCCTCGCTACGTCGGTTCGAGACCAGTTTACACACACTAAACAGTCAGTGGCTCACACCTGGGTCAGTGACGTCGGCACCTGCTCGACCAGGCCCACAACTTCTAAAATTTGTTGGAGGTCTCGGCCGAGACTTGACCCCAAAATGGCGACAATTCAATTTCAATAGCTCTTGAATTCTGAAGAAACACCTTCCGGCGTTTCCACACTATTTTCCGAGGTTGGCGCACACCTGCAACTGTATTTTAAAGGACGACTGTGTTTTCCCTAAAAATGTTTGCTGAATAATTCCAACTTTCTAGCTTGAAAAACACAACCATGGAGGAACCATGCAATTTCGCCTAGCCTAGGTCCGACCTAGGTATCCCAGTTTTTCGCAGTGTCCTGATATCGTACAGTCACGGGTGATGATTAATGTCGGCCGGAAAATTCCGAAGGTGTCGGCCGGATTCGAAACCGCGATGCGGGGCATTCGAAGGCAAGCAAGCACGCTAGTAGTACTAGAGACCGCTCGATTGATCTGCACAAGTGCACACGAGTCGGCCGTAACTGGCGGAAGAGACAGATAAAGCGAGCGAGAGAGAGAGAGACAGTCTGGCCGAGAGGAGAAACGCGCCCCGACGAACCCCCGCGCGTCATTCCTGGTTGGTTCGGCGGGGCGATTGCGAAGGCGCGCGTGAGGACACCGGCGGCAGCAGCAGAGCTCCCAGACGGCGATTAGGATAATAAAAAAAGCGCCTTTTCGAAACGGGGACGAGCGAAAGCGCGCGCGCGGGTCGTCGGCACGCAGACACACGCACGCACGACGGCGTAGAGGAAGCCGGTGAAGAAGTATACTGGGTAGACAATGTTGTGTGCGCGTACCATTGAAGCTGCGACTGCCGAACCACACATTTTTTTAAATAATATAAATTGTCTGCACTCCTCAGCAGGTGGACATCCACATGAATGAAGAAGACATTGTAAAGATTCTTATCTATTAACCAAGAAGGTTACCCGGCTTTGCCTGAATTTACAGTAACCACCACTTAAAATTAATTGTTTAAATTTACCGGCTAATTTAAGTTTACACGATAACACTCTATAAACGCAAACGTAAAATAACAGTTTAATTTAATTTAACGCTATCCTCTCGACACTTGTACATTATTTCTTACCTTCTGCCTCTTTCTATTATTACAATAATATTAATAATATTATTATTATATTTACGTGTACGCGATAACACACGATATTCCGATTGACAATTGTTATGTTAAATTGAAAAAGAATCATTTTAAAAATATCTATTTGATTATTTTATGTTTTTAATATTGTTATGGTGTGCTTGGTTGGAACTGTTATCTGGTTTATTTGACTGTCTCGTGAAATCGACGACGTCATTCTTTTGACGTGGAGACGCCATTTTTTAAGTTTGAAGCGAAAGGGAGAGGGAGATTATCCAGAATTTGGTAATGGTTATTTTAATATTAAATAATGAAAATCGAGATCTAATATTCCGTCGCTAGCGAATTATGATGGTTTACTAACTGTATGTTAATTTTTATGTAATTTCATTGAGCCGTTCGTGAGTTAAGTCTCCGGACATGAAAATCAAAATCTCTGTTTTATAATATAGGATTTGAAATAATTAAGTCTGTCACAAGAGCAGGCGGTTGGAAGGCGCCGTGTGACCACTAATTCAATTTCCGGCAAAGATCTCTGGACTGGTATTTTTTTTAAAAAATCTGGTGATGACGTCACTGCCGCGACGAGTCACTGACGTCACACTTATGACAAGGAAGCGATACATCTTGAACCGAGATCTGGCAAGTCACACAAATCACCGGTCCCGACTCTTTGTTTTATTACTTAGGATATGGGGAACTAGGGGAATGCTTTTTTGCACTGGCAATGGCAATGACCAGTAGCAGGGTCAAATCGCCACCGCACCCCCTCCCCGCAACATGCCTGCATTCGCTCTCTAACCCCCGCGATCATCTCTTTGATCCGCACCGGACGATAACACAGGCGAATGAATGGCCATCGAGACACGACAGTCGGCAGCGACACTGACGGTGGACGGGGATTCGTCGCGACTCACTAC
>JAQGBY010003019.1:0-20662 GCA_034698785.1 Mycogona germanica
ATGCTATTTTATTGAGCCGTTCGAGAGTTAGTCTCCGAACAGGAAAATCAGATTCTTAGTTTTATAGTATAGGATATTGTGAGTTGTGAGCCCAAAATTGCAGTGATCACAATGTTTTAAAAAATAAAACGAAACCAAAAAATATTGCCTTGAAAGGAAAGTTGTAACATTTTTTAACAATTCAAACTATTCAATTTGAAAATGTCGGGATTTTGCCAATCTTAATAGTTCATGCGATAGGTCAAAACAGAATGTCATGTGCAAGAAGCAAAACATCCGGTCGGGTCATTTTCGCAAATGCGGCACCTGATCTTAAGAGGGAACTATTGTTCTTGAGAAGTGTCGGGTCTAGTGAGAGTGCATAGGCTAGGACGTCGTCAGGTTAGGCATCCTAGCCGCGAACGACAGATAAGTCCGTACACGAAACTCATCATTTCTGTGCTCCGATTGTCGGTCACGGTCGAGAGAAAATTTCTCTGCACTCGGCGTCGCCTGGCATCTGATACGGAGTGCCGGGGCATCGCCAACTCGATACCCATCATTTTCTATTACACACCAATGGGGTGGGGGGTGGGAGTTTAGATTCCCCCCCCCCAGAGATGCGCCAACACCACCGAGACTTTCACTTCACCTCACCACCCCATCACTTGAGACTTGATCCAAACGAGCGCGGTACGAGTTAACTTTCGGCCACCTACCCTAGGTATCTGGCACTCCAATTTTCCCCACTCACTCGCATCTATAAAGAAACTAATCTAATACGGTGTAGGAGACGCCAGGGGTATTCTTAATAATTAGTAATGTAGAAGGAAAGATGTTGGACACATCTAAAAAATTTGGCGACGACCGAGGAAAACAATTTAAACTAGTGAACGACGAAAGTTAAATATTTCTAGCGATTCAATTAGCCCAACTATATACAAAAGAACAATTTAAATAATTAATTAGATGTGTCCCCCGCATCTTTCCTCCTACTTTACTATTTACTCACATTTATATTTTATATTTAGACAATTGTGTTCCCACACAAACATTTTGAAAGAATATTTCATTAATTTAACAGATTCGCTCCACTTTCGTACTCGACTTACACTGAGGCAACCAATCACGTCACTTGGTCGAATGCATTCTTTACATTTGCTGCCCCGTGTAAACGCGCAATCACTAATTATATTTTAAAGGTATTCAATATATAATTGAAATAAAGGCTTTCAGTGTTCAATATTAACATAAAAGTGTAGATTGATCAAACGTAATCATGTATTGTTCCGCAACAAGGTACATATTTCCCACTGTTGCTGGATTGTACAGTACAAGACTTTTACAGTAAAAATCATGATTCCACTGTGCCACATTTAACAATCAATTTTCAAATTTCAGGATCATGATCGAATTTCAGCCTGACGACTTCTACTGACGATTATAATTACAATGAATGTGCAAAGTAAGAATAAATCATCCTCCAATGAAAACTATCACTTAAAAACTTATGCTAGCCTCATAACAATGCGAGATGACCTTTCTTGTGCATATGGGCAATGTGACCACAATGACAAGGGAGGGTGTCAACTTTACAGGTCTAGAGCAGAGAGCCCGGTGGCCAGCGAAAAATGACGGTGGTAAGGATATAGTGAGTGGGCGCGGAAGAAAATGCGAGCAAAAGCGTAAACGAACACGATTGGCGAACCGGCAACCGAACACTGGCGTTCCACGAAAAAGCCTGCTTTTCACGAGGAATTTCGATCCTCTTCGAAAAAAGCGGTGGTCGTTTGTCTCTTCAACGCCAACATCAACGTTTATTCAAGTCTGCAATGTGACCGAGAAGCAGAACGCAACCTTTGATTGATGCGCTTCGAAACCACAGTGTACTTCAAGAATCAAATATTCTACTGTGGTCACCTCATGGTCGATTCTTGGCAATGAACGACTTCAAAGGTCTTCGATGTGGTGGTCGATTGTCTTCTTTCTGTTTCATGTGACCTCTTTCTGCTTCATCTCTTTTTGTTTCATGTGACCTCTTTCTGCTTCATCTCTTTTTGTTTCATGTGGCCTCTTTCTGCTTCATCTCTTTTTGTTTCATGTGGCCTCTTTCTGCTTCATCTCTTTGTTTCATGTGACCTCTTTCTGCTTCATCTCTTTGTTTCATGTGACCTCTTTCTGCTTCATCTATTTTTGTTTCATGTGATCTCTTTCTGTTTCATCTATTTTTGTTTCATGTGATCTCTTTCTGTTTCATCTCTTTTTGTATCAAGTTCTGTTCTGTTAATCTCTTTTTTGCTTCATCTCTTTTTGCCTCACGTGACTGCTATCTTATTCATTTATTTTTGTTTCATCTCTTTCCGATTCATCTCTTTCCGATTCATCTCTTTCCGATTCATCTCTTTCCGATTCATCTCTTTCCGATTCATCTTTCTGTTTCATCTCTTTCCGTTTCATGTATTTCTGCTTCATCTCTTTCCGTTTCATGTATTTCTGCTTCATATATTTCTGCTTCATCTCTTTTTGTTTCAACTCTTTCTGTTTCATCTCATCAAAGGTCAAGAGTACAGGAATCGTACCCCTTAACATTGAGATTTACTGAATCTGGCGTCGCTGTCGCACACATTTCGAATCTCTGTGTCTCGAGGTGCCATCATCAGTTGCCCTGAAGATGACGTTTACACTCCCGCCCTGTGCATCTGCAACGTTGATCTGATAGTGACAGACCGATCAAATCTGAAAAGTCCAACGCGACCCAGTTTGAAGATCTTTCAAAATTCGCGATGGAAATGATCCCGCCATAACACCCAGCAACCAGACTTGAGCGTTGATCCTGGCGCTTGATGGTCGCCCCCCGTTGCCACCAGACGCGGGGGCGATTCGATCTTGCTCCGCGTAGGCCAGGTTCAATTAAGCCTTGGAGCAGAAAATGCAGGATTTTATCCCCACCGTTGGACGTTCGTTCATTTTTTCCCTCCTCCCAACGCGCCCTCTCTCACCCCCTCACCCTATCTCTCTCCCTTCTTCCACGTCCACGGTCTTCGTACAGCCGAGGAAGGAGAAAGAGGGAGAGGCAGAAGATTTGGGATGGCTCGAAACCCGAGACCGTCCTTGTGCATGACAGAACAATCAAGAACGCATAAAGGAGTCGGCTTATCGGGCATCTCGACGAACAGTGGAAAGAGAGAGGAGAGACCCCACGCTAGAGAAGACTTCACGGTCGCGTATTTGGATATCAAAACTCTCACTCTATAGAGACTACTGTACACTCGTAGATGCCGAGCTTCACGTACTGGAAAACGATTTTTGGCCGCTCGAGCGTAACAAGTCGAATCAGATATGATATATATATGTATACGGTATATTGGACGCTAACAATGTGGGATGGTGGTGGGGGATGTGAGAGAGCAGGGGTGGTTTGGGAAATTATACAGCCAGTCGCACAAATTCATGAATTTGTTCAACATTCTTCGGGCAATGAAATAGGCAATAGTCGGGCGGAGGTATTAGACCGAACATTTTTGAAATGAAAAAAAATTTATCTTTTCCCCGCCAGAAATAAATATTTTTTTAAATCCCATGCGCGAGTTTTTTTAATACTTCGTATGTGTGTGTTTGTGTGTGTGTGTGTGTTGCCGATATGATTTTTGTTTTAGGATTTTAACCTTTATTGTTGTGGGCGAAATTCAATTTAACCCTTTGTCTGCCAAACTTTGGAAAGATTGGAACAAACATTTATAGACGTATTTTTATTCAATTCAGGATGAGGTGCAATAACATTTTCTGAGTGCATCCTCCATAGACCAGTCTCCATGACCGGCTCATTTTCTCTATAAATATATATTCCAACAGTTACATCTGAATAAATATTTATTTCTGGTTGAGAGCCGGAAACGTCTTGGGATTTTAATTATTTGTTACATAACAATAACAGAAAATTAAAAATCATCTCTAAAATGAACGTCTCAATTCTTGACAAAAATGAACTCTACAATTATTTTTTTGTATTTAACGTCACAATTCTTGTCAAACACAATTGTTACAAAATTAAAAATAACGCCATAATTATTATTTAAAATAAGGGTCTTAATTCTTGACAAAAACGATCGCTACATTTTTTTAATTATTGTAAATTAACGTCACATGTCTTGTTCAAAAACTGGTTGGCTGTGTTTTCGACACGCCGCAAGTTTTAGACGTGCCAATCAATGTTTGCGTGTAGTAGTTAAAAACGCGTTAGTTAAGCGCTGATTTTAGTCACTTCCGCTCCAGAGCATTTCCGTCCCCGAGCATTTCCGTCCCCGAGCGTTTCCGTCCCCGAGCGTTTCCGCTCCCATTTTTTGTAGCATACCGCTCCTAAAATAAGTTAACACGTCAAAATTTACGTCACAATAATCCAGATTCAAAAAATTATGTTCGAACCTAGTAAACCGTGGACAGAGTTCAACGATTTGTTAATAGTCTTGCAATCTGTTAAAACTCACGCTGCCAAAACTCCCGCGTGTGTCCAGCATCCAATGACTGAATCCGACGTGTTTCTCACCTACTGACATTCAGTAGAAGTGAACACGCGGTATTAGGAGGATATTTTGAATTCTTACAAACAGCGGCGATCCGAGCCTCACTCACATCGCCCAGTGCTTCTTAGCAATCGTCAGGAGACAATGTCTGCCGGAGAGAAGATAGTGGAATAAGAACTAGTAATAAATAGTCCCTAAGTGAGCGTTTATGGCGGCTGAATGATATTACGACCCGTATGTGGTGTGAAAGCTGTTCGATGGGGAGGCAATATAGAACAGGAGATGGCCTACCCCAATTAGCTTTTTGGTCGGGAATCGTCACCGCAGTATCCTCCTTCCAATTCCCATCTCCAATACCGCAAACGGTTATAGAGCCAATACCGTCTTCTACACTTTTAGATTGAGTGTGTGCGTGCAGGATTCAAAATGGCTGTTACACTGTGCTTAGATGCGAAAGAAGATTGTAGCAGCATCTTTGAAGATGATATTTTAAGACACTCCAAGAATTTTACTAAGAGATTCCGGCGCTCTAATTATTGGAAATGACATTAATACATGATACCAATTGGAGAACCATGCAGATTCAATTTGTATCCTCAAGTTGAGATATTTTGTATAATTATTACTAATAACTTTTGTAATCAAAACAAAATAATTCACATACAATTCCACAAATTATGGGGATCGTGTCACGCACAACACTTGTCAATTGTGATAACGGTCAGATGTGTGAAAAATTGCTGTGCCGTTATGTGTTTCGACTCCCCCTCCCTCTTGTATATTTCAGACAAAAGGGGGAGGTGACTAGATTACAATTACAATATGTACCCACAAGCAGCCCCCAAGAGAGGGACCTACGGCGGGGGTCGAACGACCAGTTGTATCTGAGATATTTGTTAAGGAAGTCCAGAACTAGAACTAGAACCCCCCACAGGAGGCGACCTGGTAATTTTGCCTAGATTGAAACGACACTAGGCGGTGTATGGTTTACGAGCCCAAACACTGTACAAAAGGCGCGATGCTATTGAATGCATTTGTGTTCGAAGCACTTAGGAATTTCTAAATGATAATCAACACTTTGTCTCTTCATGACGTTCTCGCAATATGTTTGACCGAGGAATGTGTGTGTGTGTGTGCATGTGGCAAACCGCGTTCCAACAGCGACGAAACACTTTTGCAGCGTCTCCTGTGCAAATATCGAACCACGGATGCCTCCATACCCAGGCTTTGATAATTACATAGCAGGAATTTCCAACTATCTAACAGCGTTCTGTAAGAATAATGCAATCCTGTATTCGAACTAGTCGAACGTAGCATTACATGTAATGAGCTGTAAAGGACGGTTTCTGTTTTATGCCTGCATCGGGTATTTTATCTTTACTTTTCTATTGATTTCTATTGAACTATTCTATTGAGTTGTGAGTTGCATTTTAGATGAAGATCTTATTTGAATATTTGGAGGAACAGATAGTGGGAATTCCTAGTTTGCTCGAAATTTGTTGTTACGAAGATATTCCTGCTTTAACCAGATCAATGATGTAAGTGGCTCGCAAACGACGAGTTGGGTCATTTCTCTCAAGACGTTCCATGGAATCAGGATTGTCGATCTTGAAAAGAATTCGAGTTCACTAGAAGTTCAGTTTTCTCGTGGAACTCTCTTTTAACAATCGCCTAATGACGTAATTTTAGGTCTGGCGTTAATATTCTATTCGATAACAATGGGGGTTGGGCAACGGGACAAACCGGACGAAAAATGACGACTAATATGAGAAATGAAAAATCTATATGAAAAAATTAAACAAGAAAACAGTGGGAACTGACGCTACAGCTAAGACTATGACGGTTCACATCTAACAAGGTGACCACACCCACACACACCACAGGTGTCAGATCCCACGGTTTTCTAGTTCAAAATTTCGTAAGGGCTCTTTAGATAAGAGCACTCAATCAAATTTCGTGATTTAAAAATTGTGATTTCTTAAATAACAAAAAACCTTCGCATCAGAATTAGTTCACTTTCAGATTTAATCGCAAAACCACGAGCGCGTTTCTATGGTCTTTATCATATGACGCAATGTCGATTTGGTTCCGCTTCTGCACCGGTACAACCCATATTGCAGAACAGGATTTAATGATCCAGAGAATTCGACAACGCCATATTGCGCCCAATGGTTGTACAGGTGAAACTACAGTGCATAGATTTTCGCTTCACATAATAAAGGACGGGAATGAGTACGAGGAGGGTCTGGTGAAATTCGCAGCCATCGATGGCATTTGGTTCAATTGTGGAGATCAACTTGAGGTGTCGCCTATTTTGACACCTCAACACTGCGGTTTCGGAATTGAGTGACATCTTACTCTTCGCGTCGCGACTCATAAACCCCATACACGGTATAATTCTAGACACGCAATTTCTAGACGATAATATCGGATGGAAGGCGTTCCTATATCTGCACAACGAAATTAAAACGAATTGCAGATATAGTTAAACGCTTCTATTGTCTGTCTTATGGCAAACGGGTCTGCGTGCGGAAAGAACGGATTGAAGTGTCTTAAAAAATTCACGGATTCTGATTTTTCACTTAAGGCTGATGCACCGGGACTAATATATACAGGGACGAACAACAGGAAAATGCTTTTTGCACTTTCGCTTCTCGGTTTCTCCTCCTGAGACCGGGGTTTACACGGAGCTGGTTTGGCAATACCTTACCGTAAAAAAGCAGGGTGTCCCCACAAAATATGTCTTGAAGTTACCGCGCTTTAAATGTTCCGGAAATTCAGAAAACGCGGTCCCATCCGCATCTATTTTCCGATACGGAGATGGAAGCTTAGTTTCGTCTCAGGGATCTCAGGGATCTCAGGAGTAGATCAACAAATATTATGTAATAATCAAATAGATAGGATGCACACATCCTATCTATTTCATTTTATGTTTTTTAATATTGTTATTTTATTTTTATATTGAAAATATTATTCCGATAATAGTATGTGGTATGTTATGCTTTGTTGGAACTGTTATCTGGTTTGCTTGGTTGGAACTGTAGATGTACATGTAGATGGTATATGTGGGATGAAAACTCGTACCGACAAGTGTCTGACAAGTAGGGGGACATGTAAAAACATTGTAGTTTTCATTTTTGAGGGCAATCTGTTTGCTCATTCTCAGTTTTTCGTTACTCAACGTTGAAAAACGGATGCCCAGAACCCTGTACGGGAACATGGGTCATGTCTGCACCCCGGCTCGCATGCAAATACCACCAGCAGCACGCCTCATGTCCCCGGTCCACCGGTCTCCGTCTATACACGGTTGGTCAAGATTGAAGGGCGTTGAGCGGACAAGCAGAGAATGGATTCGAAAAAATAGTCGAAATCCGTAAAAATGTCACGTATATAACTGAGCAGAACTAACCGAATAAAGTAGGCGATGGATGGAGAGAATGCCGGCTCCATCCACGCCATATTTTCCGCGTCGGTTTGACGTTATTACCTCGGACCTCTGAAAACGTACCGAGCCCGTTCTATAAAGCGGAACAGCGGTGACCTACTGAACAAAACTGGCCGCACAGCCCATGGGGTGCACTGGGTTAACTGTGTTTTCGGTTCAGTTCAAATAGGTTGCTCGGTTAAAAGATTTATAGTGTTCCAGAGTTAAAATCGATAAAGGTGGACGTGGTTCCGGTTGGTGGCGCCATCTTTGCGTACATTATATGGGCGCGTCGCAAATTAAGTTTTTGAATTGGTGAAGTGAAGCGCGTGAACGTGAGGCGTCACCAACGAGGAAGTATCAACTGAACAAATGGATAGTATATTTTCAAATCAACATGAGAATATCATAATCTATTTTTTTTTTAATTCTTAAAAATTTCCGCCTCGGAATTTACAAACGAGCGATTTAACGAAATTGAATCAAATTTGAGCTGCAGATAGTTATGCAAATTTGTAGTCGAAAACTACAGTAGTCAAAAGGAAAATTCCAATATGGCATCTCCATTTGATGAAAATGGCGCTGAATATTCGAACGCCAATCACGTGCTACCATTGATGTCAGCGATATTTCCCACACTAGATCCCGAATAACTAAAAATTATACAATTAATACCCCCAAAGTGCTACTTCACAAAATAGGAAGAAAATGCATTTTCGAGTTAAATTGACAAACGTTTGGGAATTAAACTTTTTTAAATCGCGTGTTGCGGCGCCTTTGCCATGACGTTATAAAACACATGACGAATCTACAATTATGTACGGTGTTATCCAAAACAGGATTTAAAAAAATAATATTTGTATTTGAATATTTAAATGCATATTTGCAGCACATTTTGGAAGAGCCTCGATACGATCAAGTTCTTATAATATTAATCGAGTAATTCGTCCAACCGTCCGTGATCGCCTAGAAGGGTTAATTTCACAGAGGACCTCAATGGATAGAACGATCCCGAGAGAGAGAGCCCTGGACATCATAAGGACACCGTCCAGAACAGCGGGGCGCGTTAAACACACGTGAACCAGCCTCGTCGCAAAACGCCCATTGAATATATTCGTCACGCACGCACACAAGGGGCGCGAGTGAGCGGCAAAATAAACTTATTCAACTGACCAATTTATGCGAGAAGTTCGTCGCCCCGTTTCTTCGATAGATGCACACCCACACTTTCGAGGATCTCACTTCTGGCGCAGACGGCTGCGAATTATTCAAACCCCCCCCCCCGAAACCCGTTCAACGAAAAGCATTCATCCCCCGGTAAACCTAGCTTCTATACGACTACATGTACCTGACGTTTGAACACTGAAGGGCGCTGCAATCGCCGTATATCATCCATTAAACCGAGCCTGGTATTTACCCGAACAACCACGCCCAATAAGACCTACGACCTGTCAATCAATGTCAGTAAATTCACATGAATGCTTCAAACTGCGACCACAAAATTTTTAAAAAATGATTCTGTGAACTTCGTGTTAGATGGAACTCTGTGCACTGTGCGCTTTATCGCGAGGTGGCGCTCATTTCGTCCCTCGGCAGGTGACGACAGGTTCCAGTTATCGTCGCTAGTCGTTTATCAGACCAAATTTCAAATCACATTTCAAATTTGATTTCAAATTTCAAAGCGCAGTGCACATAGTTCCATCTAACACAAAGTTCACAGAATCATTTAAAATTTAAAAAAAAATATCCTTATAACTTTTTAAAAGTAAATTTTGTGGTCGCAGTTTGAAGCGTTCATGTATTTATACATATTCAGACAGTCCAATAAATTCAATTAATTCTTTGAAATGTCGCCAGTGGGAATTTTAAAAAAATGTAGATTTTTCTAATAAAGATTCTTTCGAGCTAATGAGATAAATTAAAAAAATGTGGTAGTGTATTCATTAAATTTCAAATATCTGCTAAGGGGTCACGTTTTTATTTTCGATTTTATATTTTCTACATGATTATTAAAGTTATTGGTTAGCAACATTGTATTTTTTTCCAACTGGTATTGCGTCATTGGCCACCAAGATGGTGCCTCTTTCCGAAATAAAATTCTGCGTTTGGTTGCTTGGAGTTTGGGGGCGTCACGATTAAGAAATAGATCTTGTTCGACTCGAACTCCCTTCAAAAATTGTGGATTCACTCAACCTCTCATAACGGCGAGTACAACCACCTCGAAACACCATCTTGGATACGTGCGAGTCCTGAATACGTGCATACACAAAGTCCAGTCAATGACAAACAAAATAAAAACGTGACCAAATTACGGAACCGACTGCGGCAGCACATCGCTCCATAGAACTTCCGGTCCCCCCGCACAGACCTTCCAAACGCGTCGACAGTAAAAGAAAAATGTACACTGAAATATTTGATACACTTTAAATTTTTTTTAAAAAATAATAACCGTAGGCGTAGGGTACATCTGTACTGATTAGGTTCTTTTCAGGAAGAACATGTATTTTCCATTGTAAAGCGAACAATTCCCGAGAGCAACAACATGTACGTTTTGTCGGCGATATCTGCTTTGAAATGCCGCATTGGCAATCGTCAAATTGCGTTCAAAGTGTACGGGGAAATAAGAATGGCGTTTCTGTATTCGTTTAGTGTTGTGTTTGTTGGAAGGGGAAGGGTTAAAGTATTACGTATATGTGTTTATGCAGGGATCGTTATATTTTATTCACGGTTGAGTTCTGCGTTCCATTAGGCATTTTATATTGTCGCAAACGGAAACGTCGTGTTTTTATTATGTACAGTTGATAAATCCTTTTTTGGTACATAGTGATTGGAAAATTATGGTTAATTTATCGGTTACTAAATTAGCGTAACTACGATCGAAAATACTCTCTAGCGACTATTCTAAACGGTAATGATGTTTTTACTGGGAAAATTAAATAATCCGCAACCCTCCAGGTGATTGACGCAATAAAGTCAAATACAGTCACCGAATAAAATGGAATCAATCCAAATTAAATATTTCATTACGTACTTGTATTTGCGAAACGTAGGCTGAAATTTAAATTTATCACGGACATTAATCAACATATTTATTTTTAAATTCCCCGAAGACAGGGGGATGCGAATTATTTTTTAGTGAGCGTCATTTCGGACCGCCCAAATTTAATAGACACAATAATGCAGCGCCCTCTGTGATCAGGGAATTCGAAAACAAAACGTTGATCAACATATCTGCCAAGATTCAAGAATCAATCAACAGCAACCATTTAGCGAAGAGACAATAAAAATTATTTCGGGCTCCCATTTCATTGGACCACACTGCGCACATTAGAAATATTCAAAACATAAAACGCCACTGGTCAATTCCCTATTGTCACGTCTATCACAAATTTTCAACATGACAAATAATGCGATACACTGTTTATATATATATTATATATGGCATCTGCAAAATTCTTTGGAACCAGTTTGGTTTTAATGACCAGCGGCCACTATCTTTGTTACGCATGCTACAATTAATTTGCTTACACCGAAAAGTGCGCAGGCAAATGCCGCTTAATTATGAATTTAAAACAATAGCGATCTTCCCCAATGGCCAGCATTTTCCCCGAAGTGCTCACAATGCCTCCACCACTGTGTAAATCCTTCTAAGATTCTAGGTGGATCTTGCTGACCAGCAGGACACCATGTTGTAATAATCCTCCTCATCGAAACATTTATGCGTGGTCAGCGGGGGAATCGTAATGTGTACACACACACACATGCCTCTAGGGAGGATGAACGGTAATTAAATTTTTATTCGGGACCAGTGCGTATCGGTGTAAATGTTAATTCGAAGTAATGGTCGAGTTTTATTGGTTTAGGGTGCAGTAAATTTTTAATTGCGCGAGCGTGTTTACATTTTTCGACTGCCAGTCATGTTCGAAACCACAAAAGCCACTCCGTCGTTCGTCCTAAAGCGTAATGATGTGAACTATAGGGGACAAAATTCATTGTGGAAAGTTTTGAAACGAAATTTCATAAAATTACGAATTCAAATCTGTATTATAATCCTAAATTTAATCTATCTGTATCTACGTTTACTTACGAACGGTTTGACGAAATTGAATAAAATTGAGATGTATTGAGTTCCTCAAATTTGTAGTCAATCTCAATTATTTCAGATCTCAATTTTCGTATTTCTCGATAAATCTGACTGGCAGCATTGGTAGCCGTGATAGCGCCATTTTGGAGAAGTGGAGACGCCATATTTAAATTTTCTGGCAAAGGGTTGTTTTTAAAAAAAAAAGTGGAAGCAGATTAAACTTAGGATTATAATACAGATTTAAATTCGAAATTATATGAAATTTCGTTTCAAATTAATTCTAAAAAACAACCCTTCGCCAGAAAATTTAAATATGGCGTCTTCACTTCTCCAAAATGGCGCCGTCACGTGCTACCAATGCTGCCAGTCAGATATCCATATTTTCCATTTTTAAAACCTGAGACAGCTATTTCACAAATTCGGAGTAAAATGCTTTTGTGTTTTAAACAAATTAGATATTTAAATTGTAAAACGTTTGAAAAAACTTTAAAATAAAAATCAATTACGTCATTGCCATGACACGTGATGATCAGGGTCTTTAAATATTTAAATGAAAAATATTTCGTTCACATGGCGAGGACTTTCGAGTGAAGCCTCTCTAGTCTATTCACAAATTGAATGCTGTAAATGATGAAAGAAAGTTTTAGATTTTTAACCCATCAAAAGATGTTTCTGGGAATTGCAATTAAAATCATGCGATTTTATTTTTGATATCTCTTTCAAGACGCCATTAAAGATGCCATTAAGCGTACTACATTACTAATCCCGTGATCGCGGGTTCAATACTCGTTCCTTCGGAATGGAAAAATCCATGGTCAAGATTAGGCAAAATTACTAGGTCGCTTACCAGTGATAGATTTATAGGGCGAAAACGCTGGTGAATCGTTTTATTAAGTGCCAAAAAAACACCTTTTGTAAGGTGCTAAAACAATTGCTGCAATTATAATTAATGAGTCAGAAATGACCTAGAATAGGTGACAAATTTTAAAAGTTAAAATTTGAGACGTCTTGATTGACAAAGTTACAAAGTACATTGGTAAAAACATTTTTAGAAACTCGAGCTCCGACATATTTAATTGCGAATAACTTTTGTGCTCAGACGACCTTTTTACTCGGAACTTGCCCATATCTACCAAACTATTATTCAAAGATATATAATACTGTATCCCTACCCAAATATCTGCATCGGACTTAACGATGCATTAGAGGCCAAATGTATTCAGTCGATTTTATTCGTCTACCCGAATGAACCTAGTTTCAATTGAATACGAATGTCTCTTGAGACTTAGCTTGGTCGACCGCTTCTCTTAGAAATAGAAATTATCAGTCCTTCGCTAATCCTGGTCACCATCTTTATGGGCCAGTTTCAAACTTCTGCGCTTGATATCCACCACCATTTTCTTCCAAAAGCCGTTAATAGCATTTTCGCCTTCACCACCACCCAAACTTCTTCCCTGGACAAAACCGTCGTCAGAAAGAGATGACGGAATTTAAACCTAGTTCGAAATTAACATTAATCCCTTTTTCAGTGCCCAGCGTTTGTTTCCATTACAACTGAAAGATATCGCGGCGAGCGAAATTCCACTTCCATCCGAGGCCCTGGAGTGTCTGCCCAACTGTCTACCAAATTGTCTCCAATGACCTTAAAGAAAAATAAAACATTTTGTCGGTTTACCGGTAAGTAAAAATAGGTGGTCATTACATGTACAATATTATTGGGGAGACTCGATCACCTGGCACGCATTTGCAGCAATCAAATCGTCCATGATAGAGCACACTCGCTTATGAGATTGTCCAAGGGGAACGTGAAGTTTCCCTGCACAACACGCGTGCATTGTGTGATTGCCACCTTTCGTTATTGCATCACTGTACTTGTAATTTTCGTAAGATTTGCTCGCGACAACTTACTCGTAAATACTGTACATGAAAGAGTAACAAACAATTTATCTTGTTTTCTAAATTCTAAATAGTTTGGTGAAATGAGACCGACTCTTTTGGCTTAGTCAGTGTCTTACGAATGTCCCCATTGTTTGGGGTTCGATTCTCGACGCCGGCTCTCGTCTATTTGATTGGGAAGTTGAGGGAGTATTCGTGCAGCAATAACGGCAGTGATTGGTCAATTTTAGAAGAGTCTAACAAATTTTTCATCGAATTGAATTAGAAAATAAAAAATATGTCATCATCACGACTTGATGGGCTCTCAGGAGGACGCAACAGTGCATCTCCAAAATATTCGTATCCAGTTTTGCAGAGATAATGAGCGTCCGCTGAAAAGGGGAACCCATTAACCTTTGCCGGACTAGTGCATTGATTATATAAAAGATAAATTCGGTCGAATTTTAGATCAACTGCTAGAATCTCTCGCCATTATAACTACATGTATAATCGACACTGCTTGAACTGATGAATACAGTTTGCCAGTGTAAAGACATTGAATAGAAGATATTTTTGAACTGAACTGACCGATGTGATCAGATGGAAGACTGACTGAGTCTAACGAAGCTTGTATCTAACGTGGTGGACCAATAACCCCCTTGAGGGAATTTATATTTGGCTCGGCTTGACTGGAGCTTGTAGTGATCATTACATGGAGTTGCCTGCAGTAACTGCGCTCCTTGGTAACCGTAAGTAGTTAATAAAAAGCAACGAACAGAGAGAGTCGGCGAGAAACTCGCCAAATTTCGTCCGGCGCTGTCCCGGGCACAACTTTGCCCTTTATTATATACATGTTTGTATATTGGAGACGTTCTATTCTCATTATTTTTGTAAGCAGTTTAAGTCGACTTTTAAAAACTCCATTACCCGAGAGAAACCCCAGCGAAATAATCTCTCCAATTAGGATACCAACAAAATGATGCTGCTGTGTTCGGTGGCTATTACGTTTTCGATGAACAGGAGTCGAGTTCTGGAGTAGGTAGGTAGGTCATCGAAACAACCACCGAACACGGATTCAGGAACTATTAGAATTGAAACAAAACCTCTAGTATGTCTTTTACAATAAAATACAGTTTCTCAGTCACGTGCAGAAATGTTTGCAACGGAAGCATTCCGCAAATTAATACACGACAGTTTTATGTTAATTGAAACTCGATTGCATTTTTCATTCTGTCCATCTCCAACCGAAATAAAACTTCTAGAATGTCTTATATAATTAAATACAGTTTCTCAGTCACGTTCAAAAATGTTTGCAACGGAAGCATTCCGCAAATCAATACACGACAGTTACAAACAAGCAAGTTTATGTTTTATGTTAATCGAAACTAGATTGCATTTTTCATTCTGTCCATCTCCAACCGAAACGTCATCTTTAACACATTAATTGAAAACAAAACTTCTAGAATGTCTTATATAATAAAATACAGTTTTTCAGTCACGTGCAGAAATGTTTGCAACGGAAGCATTCCGCTAATCACTACACGACAGTTACAAACAAGGATCGTTTTATGTTAATTGAAACTAGATTGCATTTTTCATTCTGTCCATCACCAACCGAAATAAAACTTCTAGAATGTTTTATATAATAAAATACAGTTTCTCAGTCACGTTCAAAAATGTTTGCAACGGAAGCATTCCGCAAATCAATACACGACAGTTACAAACAAGCAAGTTTATGTTTTATGTTAATCGAAACTAGATTGCATTTTTCATTCTGTCCATCTCCAACCGAAACGTCATCTTTAACACATTAATTGAAAACAAAACTTCTAGAATGTCTTATATAATAAAATACAGTTTTTCAGTCACGTGCAGAAATGTTTGCAACGGAAGCATTCCGCTAATCACTACACGACAGTTACAAACAAGGATCGTTTTATGTTAATTGAAATTCGATTGCATTTTTCATTCTGTCCATCTGCAACTGAAACGTCAGCTTTAACACATTAATTGAGAAGTAAATGACCAGCGTTGAGTTTGGCGTCCGAATTTAACGCATGAGTTTTTATTTAATTAGGACCACCGTGCGGAAAGTGTTTTCCCAAAGTGAGTTCGCAATACTACCAGGATCAATGATTTAATACCACTGGTTACTCTTTAATTTAGTTACGATACCTGTACTCGTATACGTGGAAGCGCTGACTTAATTAGAAATTCGTTCATTTTCAAAATAATTCACTTAATAAAATAATCGTGATTGATCTACTAATTTTATCAACGCTCTTTAAAGGTTATGAAATGTTAGTGGAATTAATTAAAATACTCAAACCTGTGTGTGTTGGTCACTGACTTGTACTCACTCAATGGTTTCCAACGATTAGTTAATTTTATAATTAAAGAAGAGAGAACACCTTAATAATTTATCTTTGCCAAATGTTTGTTTGACTGAATTTGATATAACAATAGAATAGGAAGAATTTGACATCTCCAATTTGATGTCCAAACGTCAATGAGTTTGATATCTCGATTTATTATAAATAAGCATTTTACTCGGTTGTTGGTTTATAATTTTCAAGTGGGCTTTCTTAATTGAGAATCTCAGGCAATTTATGTTTGTTCCCTGGGTAATTTCCCGTGTAGTCCATGAGTTGTCGACAAAACATTGTCGGACCCTCAACTTGTAATTAGAACGTGGGAGCAGGGAATGGTGGGGATTGAGGTGGTGGTGATGGGCGGGGACATGTTTTACTAATTACACGGGGCCGCGCGCCCAGAGTTGATGTGACAAGCAAAAGCACGACGCTCTTGATAATCTGGTACTAATATAAACAAATCACATCCAGTAATTAAAAAGGAGCTCGGGAGAGACATCGGAGGTAATTTATAGGTGTCGAGTCGCGGGGGGACAGCCGACAGGTCAAGACGTCGCGCGTCTTCGGTGACCCCCCACCCACCCAAGGCCTTCCTATTCCAACCCGTGTCACACAGACTTGACAGCAAATGTAAGGAGAAGAAGGAGGAGGTGAAGGAAAAGGAAAAGCGTGCTGGTGGCAGGTCCTGTGACAATGGTCGGTGACGTCATTGTACTGGATTTGGGATTGGGCGCAGCGGAGCGTTTCGAAACCTACCGGGCTGAAGATCCGATACTCGAGGTGCAGTGATCACCTGCACCCGTGATCGCGGGTTCAATTACCGGCAGAGGATTCCGAAATTTTTCGAACGTTTAAAATTCCAACACGAGCGTTGACAATTGAATATTATTCTAGAGCCCTGCACCCAAAGTGTAAAAAATAAAGGGATAGCACTGAATATGTAACTATAGAAATAGTCCGCTTCATTCGGCTATTCCCCTTCATGTCAGCAAAAGTATTTTATATTTTACGATAATAACACATGATTTATATTAATTTAAGATTCCCAAAAATTTACAATTTAATACCTAATATCTTCATAACAAAAATGTACTTTATTCCTATTTTGTGAATAGTACTCAGAGGAATTTTTCCCCCAATCAACTGTAGTGAACCGCACTACAGGCGTTACGTCCCCCTCATGGTGCTTAGGCACTGTGCGAGGGGAACGACCAGTACCCCGGGATCGAAATTTTCGAGAGCCCGCGCCGGGAATCGAACCCGCGACCGCCGAAACCACAGTCAGTCGCCAAACCAACTGGGCTAAGACGAGTCGTACTGAATTGAATTAAATAATAATTAGTAATTCGGGGATCTAGTGTGGAAAATGTCGCTGGCATCACTGGTAGCACGTGATTGGCGCACGTGAGAGAGACGACAGCGCCATATTGGAATTTTTCTTTATAAATTAGGCAATGGTTAAAACTTCAACGACCGATATCTCGAGAAATACTCAAAATGGAGATCTGAAATAACTTGCACTTTACTACTCATTTGAGAAACTATCAACAGCTGAAATTATATTCCATTTCGTTAAGCCGTTCGTAAGTAATCGCAGAGACTGATATTAAAAGGATAAAATGACAAACTCAGCATCAAACTATCGATAAATGGGCGTTTTGTGGAATTTCTTAAGACATCGTCAATCTATCTTCAAGCTAATAAGGAACCCCAATTTTAATTGAGAAGCGAAACTTAAAAAGGTAGAAAAAATTAATTGCAAGTACATAAAAGCTTATGATAACGGTTGACACACCAATCATCAGTTGAACGATGCCGTATTCAAATAAGACGTTCCCCTTATGCTTCTTCTTCTCGCAATCTTCTTAAATTTATAGGTCTAAATGGGAGCACAGCTTGTCATTGGCATTGAAAGACCGGCGCCGACCGCAAGGTTGGACGACAGCGTCAATCATTTGCGATCGATGATGTCAACGCTGCTAATTGGATAAGACCTAATTAAGAATGTCGAAATCACGATTCGAGAGACGGGAAAAAACACGTATTTAATTTTCGAGGGGAACTCATCAAACCGGGGCTAACCAGCCCCAAAGAAAATAGATTTGGGCGAAGCTAAAAGCCTATATTGATCTTATTTTCCATTATTTTTAATTAATGTTTGACCGCTATCCGCGAGCCAAACAAGTACACCAATAAATATTCCACGAACACATCGACACTATCATCGAAAAACTCGTTGTTAATCTTGGTTTAAACGACCAGATTTAAAAGTGACTAAGTTTCGGACATCAGTATCGTGGTTTGAAGAGTGCACAAAGGTATATTAAAATGAGAAAACGGGATAAGATCCACAAGGACGACACGACACTATTAATCACTGGAAGCTAATATCGGTGACGTGTAAAGTCTTTTGGGAGTCCGCGAATGGATTGCTTCGTGAATGGCGGACAACTTGATAAGAGATTTTTCGTAATTATCCTCGGGTTTCATCAACAGGAGAGAGTCCACGTCAATCAAATATTGAAGAAGCACAAGAGCAAGACCGAGATTGCCCGATGCGATATTATATTCTGAATTTTGAGACTTTTAAAACTTTTCTTTCTTTTAGATATTAATAAAAGTTTTCGCATAAACTTTCATAATTAGGGACCTACCTAATTCACGGATTACACGGAAATCGTGTAATCCGAAGGGTTTTGTGGAATTTTCAAATTTCCGTGTAATGCCGTGATGTTTCTACTTTAATCGTTGAATTTTGATCTCTAAGTGGTAGCAACGATACGATACAAACGATATTATCGATAGTATCACCCAACTTGCTATTTTTTAACGCTTAACTAACTGAAAACAAACAGAAACTCTCCAAATTTTCAAATTTCAATCGATACTGAGCGTACATATTTTTATTGAATATAATTATATTCTTAGTTTATCATTTGGAATTTGAAAACGCGAAGAGTTTTTGTTAGACAGCAACGATACGATACTAACGATATTATCGATAGTATCGCCCAACTTGCTATTTTTTAACGCTTAACTAAATGAAAGCAAACAGAAACTCTCCAATTCGATTGAAATTTGAAAATTTGGAGAGTTTCTGTTTGTTTTCATTATTTTTCCCCTATCGGTTTGTAGTGCATCATCGCTTATGTAATTTAACAATGTCGTACGCAAGATTTTATCCTGATATCGTTATTAATTATTCTTCAGGATCTCCCCTGACGAATCTAAAGTTCACTCTGAGATGTCAGGTGCTCATTTCATTCTTTTCCAGAAACAATTTATGAACATGTTAACGCTGGCTGGATCGCAAACATTTTGAAGCTCGCTTCCAAAGTAAACCACCAACTAACCAAAAATCTTATTTTGAAACTCCTTTACCGCATGAGATTGAAAGAATTGAATTTTAAGAAATGAAATTCAATGGAGAATGTACAGCATCTTTGCTGTTAGATAGCTAACAAGGTGCATCACTTGAAGACTCGTCTTTTGAATTGAAATCTCTTTCTCACATGAACACACAAATGCGGAACTAATTGGGAATCCCGTCAACATCAAAAATCAATTTTTTTTTTGGAATTCGCCACTCCGTTTGTCTTTGATCCAGCTGTACCCAGGATATATTTTATCCCGTTGTATACTTGCGAGAAAATCAAGATGTTCTGGAAAAGAGCGAAAATTGCGCGGCTAAGTTGATCGCGGTTGTTTATCTTTCGTCGACCGTTATAACTCTCCAAGTCAGCTTTCTCGACGCCATATTAAATCAACTCTGCGCGATAAAGATAGTACTCTCTCTTTCTCTCGGCTTAGTCCTAATGCGACTAAGTGAAACACCATACATTGATCAGAATCATGTGCAAACGGAACGAGGGGGGAAAATTGCTGCCATACAGACAACGGTAAGGGGGGAGGAGGAGATGGGGGCGTAGCGCAATTGATTATAAAGTCTCGGATATGGACAGAATACAAATGACGAGGAAATTACTTTGTATAGAGAGATGAGCGTCTTTTGTGTCGACTCAACAATCTCGAACGATCTAGATTACGAAAGTGCCATTAATATCGAGCGTACATTTCTTTTTTTTTGGTCGGAACTTGCTTCATTTAATTTTAGGTGGTTGGAAATTGAAACGCTTTACTTGTACTTGTGTAAAGCATGCCAATATTAATTTTGGATTGCCATCTTCGGGTGCAGGGGCCACATTATGGTCTTTCAAATTAAATTCTCAACATCAAATTACGTCATCTGCGCATGCGCACAATCCACAATTCCACTCAATTGATGGTTTTGAGGGAAAAGTTCATTTTCGTCATGAGTTTGACTGAAATAGGAAGTTGAGGAATCAACTTCGATTTATGGTCGCCTCAGAGTCCCCAATTTCAGTATTTGAGAATCACTGCGCCCACG